>JBBPCS010004883.1:0-10941 GCA_037974645.1 Hollardia meadi | reverse complement strand
TGTGTGTGTGTGTGTGTGTGTGTGTGTGTGTGTGTGTGTGTGTGTGTGTGCGTGCGTGCGTGCGTGTGTGTGTGTGCATGTTCTCATCTGCAGGACACGGAAAGTACGGTGCCTTCCTCAACTTGGCACAAACACGTGCTCAGATAATTATATGTTTTCCACACAGAGACACACAACTCATTAACACACATACGCACGGTCACACACATAAATGGCTCCTGCGCGCGCGCACACACACACACACACACACACACACACACACACACACTTTCCCACAGATGTTATGAGGCAGAGCAGTGGTCCAGCAGGGTGGATTCCTCCATCTGCAGAGAGGGAAGTAACCATTTTAACACTTTGTGGTTTTAAGGTGAGAAGACAAGACTTCTGAATCCACTGACATTAAATTGCATGATTATTTGGTTCATCGTCATACAGATCTGCTTTCTAAATTTCATGTGGAGTACCCCAAATGCTACCCAAAATAGAGACAATTTTATTTCAGATTTAAATATCATAAATCACATCTTTTAATTTTAAACTCATTTAAACTTAAACAGTCACTGTTTCATCATTAGCTGATTATGGCACTGACCAACAGCCAGACTAGACACAGTATAAACAGGAAAGGCTTTGAACCGCTACCCAAATTAGCTTTCTTGGCTAATGTCTTCTTCTTGCTTCTGTCCTCCTCGATTTAACATTTATAAACAATATATAAACATTTAATGAATGATTTACAACACACTATTCAATGTAATTGCAAACATATAGGAGGACACCTTTAGTCAACGTCTCCTATGACATATTTTATATAATTATAACTGTGTTATTACGGCACCCCTGTTCTCCAGATCTAGGATGTGTTGCCATTGATTATCTTTTTATAAACCAGCTTGTAGTTAATGGGTCCCAACAAGAGGAGTTATGGCTTTTGACAAATTATTATCAGCTTACAACTACATTATAGTGTGATATAAACCATTTATTACATTTTATATACTCTATAAATGCTAAACAGAGGAGGACCTCCGAAAAATGCACTGCAACAGTCAGTTTGCAAGGTAACTAGCTTTTTTGCTATCAGCTGCAGGACATGAAACTGTTGGGTTTTTTTTAATGCTAAATGGTCTGGTCTTCATTCCTCAATACTAACACACTAATACTAATACACCATGGCATATGTGCCACCAAAGTACAACACAAACTGACATGATGTGAGTAGTCATATGGGCTTTTTTGCATTTTAAGGCCCACTTCAAGACAGGTCAATAAGTCCATATCTAGTTGTAAGACATTAAGTATTTTGACTACAAATAAAGATGGCCATTGTGATTTCAGGGAGAGTTTGAAGACCCCTAATATCGGTATTTTAAATGTGCAGTGTTTGTCATTCATGTAAATCTCCAACATACAGTAAGCTGTGAAGAAAGTCCTACCCGATGTGGCAATACTGCTAATAGTAAAAATTAGGTCATGACAAGGAAGCACTTTTAATCATTGTAGCACTTTGCGGTTTTCAGTGTTTTGGTTGCAGCCGACCCCCTGCCTTCCTTAAAGCACCACAACCTGCTGTTTGAAACACAGCAGGAACCAGGTGAGCACATCATTTCCTTACACATGTATGTGAACCAGTGTGGCATCTCATTCTGCTGTCTGTATGCTGTGTTTGGGCCAAGAGGAGGCATATTCAGGATGCTGTGGTCAGAGACCTCCAGTCTATTCTCTTCCTCTATTGACTTGCGGCCTGTGTGTGAGTAGTGTGAGCGTAAACGAAGTATTCAAACGGCGGCCAAGAGAGCTCAGAGCACTGCAACTTAAGAAAACAAGCAGACAAAACACACCCAAATTAAGAAACCATCATCATCAATTTGAAAACACTCGTGCAGCATTTGGGAAATGTGGTGCAAATACGGAAACACACTGTAAATACACACAACAAAATACAGAAACAGGCAGCAGAAGTGAAGTGTTTTCAGAGGACACTAGAGCTGAACATGGACACACTTGTTACTGTTGCTACGATTGGTACCTAACTCGTGTATCATCCGTTTATGTTTATGTTATGACCACCTGGCTTCCACTTCATGAGTCATAAACTGCACCATAGGCGCCGATTTATGTTTTTGCCCGTGGGTGCCGACATTAATTGAATACCACCAGTGATGCCTGTCAGAAAATTACTTTTATTGCGCTTGCTTAATTAACTAAATGCGACCCTGCTCTGCTTCAGATTATAACAGGCTAATGTTACACCACATTAGCACATACGCACACATACACACACACTGGCCAAAACATAACACTGTCGCTCACATGTATAATAATACAACCAACAGCAAAAAATACCATATGAATAACATAACTTGGTATAATTTATCACGTAGGTCTACCATACCTTGACAGTCATCACTCAGTATATATTTGCCGCATTCACAACATGACACGTAGCCTATGTGTACCCTAATATGAATACATTACACACAGACACAAAAAGAATAAAGTCACAGCCACTCACCATTAGCAGGCTATTTCTATAGGAGGAAAGTGTTTTTTTCTCACAGCAGTACGCCAGATGAACTCATTTGCAATGGCGTCCAGGTTTCTGCTGTTTTTGAACAGTTCAATATCGCAAGGTGGTCCAATCATGGAGCGTAGATAAGTTTTAAAACGCCGCAGGCCTGAGAAAGACCGTTCTGAGGTGCAAGGGGTCACAGGAACAGTGAGTGAAAAGCCATCTTTTACAAAAGCCTTTTTACGAATCCATGTCACCAGTGGTAGGCAGTAGTGGGTCCCGCATAATGTCCACAGCCGAACATGTATCACAAACCACTTTGTTTCTTGGTTCCCCGACTTCTGCTGTCCGTGTTGATGGCGGTGCTGCTGCTTGAGGGATCATTGGTGGTGGAGGCCTCACTTTTATTGCCTTTACGTTCAGCAGCTCTTGTTTTGTTTTGTTTTTTACCATTCTCACCCGTTAATCACCATTTTCTCCTACATACAGTGTACCTAGCTACAGAAAGGCTGGTTTAGCTCACTCTGACACAACATTACATTGGTAGTTGGCTACGTGACTACGCCCCCTTAATGTACACACGCACAGAGCTGTAACCATTTTAATTGGATAATGCGATTCACAGTTAACACGTACACCAATAATAGTAATAGTAGAATAAACAGATTTGTTTTTAAAGATGTAGTATTTATTCATTTATGCATGCAGGCCTATTAATTTATTTTTTGATCGGCCTTCCCCTTGGGTGCTCAACCTTTTCGGCACCCACATGGACGGCTCCTATGAACTGCACTGTAGCAAATGCAAACCTAGCCAGGTCATGTTCACCACTAGTGTCCTTAACACTTCTGTTGTCTTTTTGTGTAAAGTGTTGTGATGTGTGTATTTGCAGTGTTTCCTAAATGCTGCACGTGTTGTCAGATTGATGATGTTTTTAAAATCTGCCTCTGTTCTATTTGCATGTATGTGAGCCTCTCCTGGCCACCAGATTCTTTACTTGATCTCATGGGATGCCGTATAAACAGCACACCACATAAGATGGTTTTGCGTGTCATATCTATGCATTTTAAGCTTGTCGTGTGTCATTTAATGCCGCAGGAAAGGATGAGGTCAGGTGGCCTTTGTCATCATGATAACAATAATGTCATGGTTTCAGTTTAAGTGTGTTATTTCTTGTGTTATGGTGTTGAGTTCTAGTTTTTTTTTTTCCGTGTTTACTTCCGGTGTTATGTTTTTTTTAAAGTGTATATTCCTGTGTTTGTTACTTCTGTGTTATGGTTTGAGTTTGTAGTTTATATTTGTGTTTGTTACCTTCTGTGTTATCATCTAAGTTTCTAGCTTGTTATTTCCTGTTTTATTTTGAAGGTTTTTTCCACTTGTGTCTTGTCTTGCTTTACACTTCCTCCCTTTGTTCTTTTCCCTCCACTTTGATTGTCTGCCCCACCCTGATTAGTTTTCACCTGTGTCTTGTTAATCTTCCCTTCCTTCCTTCCTTCCTTGGACTGACACCCTGGTTTTGACCATCCCCTGCCTTGTACCTGTGAGTTTTGACTTTGGACTAACAAATCATTATGCTGAACCTGCTTTGCCTACCACGTCTGCATTTGGGTCCAAACCCCTGTTCCATAGTGTTCCTGGCACAACTGTGACAAATAATATAAATAAAAACACTTGTTTAGCATTGTGAAACGGTCACAGTTTGGTTTGGATTAGAACAAGATCATGGTTTGGGTTATAATATGTATGCTGAGTTACGTTATGCATGTGGCGTTAGATAAACATGTTACGTAAGTTAACTTACAGTCGTAAAATAAAACAAATTAATGTCGACTTTTTGGTTTCCCATGGAACATTAACAGCAGTCTCCTGATGAAAGTCATGTGCTCGACTTACTGCTCATGCTAATGCAGACTTTGTCTCTCTTTATACTATACATCACCTGACACTTCTTTTCTGATGATTCTTGATGAAATGCACACTGGAAGTCGTAGTTAACAAACATCTCCCTCAAGCTTTTTATGTAGGCTACACATGCGTCTATTTTCAACTTTTCATCATAGAACCAGATGTTTTCTAATGCAGTTCTTAATATTTTCCACTGATCATTTAACTGGGAGAGTTTCCTGCTAATCCAACATTGTGTATAGGAAAAATAGATTTTAAAAAAACAAGGACACTTGAAATAACTCCTCCCACTTAATGCAAAGATTATGAAACTAATAAAAATCTAAAATATATATTTCTTCTTTTTGGTGTCTGACAAAGGAGAACACAGGGCATGTGGCTCAGAGCAGATACTGTATGCTGTGGTAGAGAAAAAAAACCACTATTTAATTTATCATAAGATTTGCACTTAATTCTGTTCTAAGACTGTGTAACCTGAACTGAACTGATTTCTATTTGATATTTCTGTCTAGCGCACAGACACACACATACTGTATAAACATATGTAAATTGACACACCCAAATGAATATAACATATCCACACGCTTGTTCACGTGCCACATACTCATGTAAACACACACACACACACACACACACACACACACACACACACACACACACACACACACACAGAAATCATGATGTTGGCTAGAATACACAAGACTGTCAAGTAAGACCTGATGTGTCGCTGATTACGATAAACTCCCACAAAAAGACACTCACTTCCTTGTGCCTCATGACAGTCCGACTTGTCACAAACAGCTCAGCCATCAAGACACAACGGATAGCGTCTTCTATATTCTGTGTTTTTACATAAGAGAGCTGTTAACAAACATTTTCGGCTCAGCAGGGATTAGTGGGTTAACGTTGCCAAAGCCCCACACGGCTATCATAAAGCTATCAGATCTCACCTGTTTTCTATCTGTTGACAGCAGACACAACCAAATATGGAAAAGCAGACATTAAGAAAGGCTTATGGAAATGCAAACTACATGTTTGGTTTTAGTTAACGGGCGAACTCTAAATACATCGTGTGGATGGAAATCTGCCTCACTAAGCTTAAGTATTTTTCATTTTATGTTACTTTTAACATACACTTCAAAGGCAAATATGTCTTATTTCACTATTTGACAGCTGTAGTTACAGGTCAACATTTCCTAGCACAACCCCAGTGTAAGAGATTATTACAGTGTTTCCTTGTTGACCTGAAGTGGATGGATTGTATAGTAACACAAGCAGGAATTTATTGCTAAAAAAAGACTAACTTTGTAAAATACCTACTTGATTTGGTTACAAAATGTAGATAAATAAATACAGACAGAGAAGGCCGAACAAATTTACCATTAAAAAAAAGTCACAAATGCAAAGTATTTAGAAGAACATGCAGATTTTAGATCATGTATGATTTTTTACTTATTTGAAGTTCAAAATATTACTGTTGTTATTTTTTTTTTAAATTTAGTTAGTATTTATAATTTGATTCCAGTCTACTGCTTGCAATTTACTGTTACATGAGAGGTGTACTCCTGTATAGGAGTGCTATCCCTGCTATCCCTCTTAAGGGATATGCTTATGTTTATGTTTTTTGTGTATCGCAGAAAAAATAGCTTGTCTTAAAGGATTTCCTCTGCTCATTCTTTCCAACAGTAAGAAAATATTCACTTTTATTTATGGCAGAACAGCTTCCATCCCACTGCTCACTGTTCTGCCACCTCTCAAACAAAAAACAGAGACATGAAAATTAACAAAATAAAGAAGTAAACTGATGAGCCGCATTGAAACTGCTGCAGTAGTTTAAAAAATGTTAATAATATGAGAAGTGAGTGTAGTAATGGGTTGAGGGATACGATGTGTGTTGACTCTTAAAATAGATTTTTATAGTAGTTCTGCTTTTAGCTGTTTTTTGTGGTGCTGCTGACTGTGCTGAGAGGGATGACACGACAAAGGTCATAAGACAGATTAAACATCTTATGTCATTCTTCAGTTTTTCACTCTTTTAAAGACACAATAAAATAAGAAGTCCAAGGTCTTTCTGTCTCTGTGTTAATTGTTCTGCTGTCTTTGGCTAATAAGTCAAATATGTGTTTAAAAAAAGGTTTTTTGAGTAATTAGAAAATTTCTTTCTCTTTCTGGAAATTGTGGATTTTGAATAGTAGTAGAATGTGAATTAGCGCGTGATCACATGCTACTCAGGGAGGTGTGGGCGGACACCATTAGTCATCTACAAATCCATTACTTATTATTAGCTCTGCATCATCTGGTGTTTGCTAAGCCACACTTACTTTTAAGTGATCCAGTCAAATTTTAAACATTGGCCACGATGAGCTCGACACAAAAGATTTACGAGCTTACTTCATGACCCCAGCAAGCAGATATGACTATTGTGTCGATTCCATTTTGTAATTTTCATAATCATGTTCTGAAATCGTGAGTTTTCAAATGTTGATGTGACAGGCCCATTAAGCTACTGGACAGGTGTACAGTAGGACTGGGGCCCCTCGTCAATGATTTGCATAACATGCGTCGACGCGTTGCAAAACAGTATAGCTGCAACTGGTCAAAGCATGGATTACCACAGAGAGCAAGCTGCAGCTAAAAAAGTTGCCCACGATCATCTAAAGGGTGGAAGTGTTGTAGACAGAGACTTAACAACTGAGTGAGAAAATGGGTTTAAACGATGTTACAGAGTGTTGATACTGACTGTTAATTGAGTTATTTTCTTGGCCCACACTGATGCAAAAATACATTTGCCAGTGATTATCTGAACATGCACATTACTCCAATGATGAAATAAATCCATGTAATAACCATTTCAGGTTTTAAGTCAAGAATATAAATATTATTTGTTTGTTTTTAAGAGCAGATGAATCAAATATTGAAATATTAATAAGACAGAACCCAATGATCACTACTGGTGGGTATAGAGGAGGAATGGTAAAGTCTGAAATGACAGCTGCAGCAAAGCTAGGCGAATTTAAAGTACACACAGTGTGCTACAGTATACATTTGAATGCATGTGCCAACCTTCACCAACCCACCCACAACTTTTACCTTATTATGAGAAAACACAGCTACAGTGCTATATGTTTTGTTATCTGCGCACTGTGAACATTTCAGGTGAGAAGTCTTTTAAGGGAGTCATGTCTTGGGTCAAGAGGCCATAAGTGGAAATACCCCACACTTCACGCACGGCATGATAAATGCATGTTCATGTTAAAACACTTAATTGTTTTTACGGCAGCTGTTTCCTTACACAGAAGCTTACATCATGTGACACTGATCCTTTCTATTTTTTAAGTTTTATTAAGTCATATTAAGGAGTAGAGTACTTCCTATGATATGTGACGTCCCTTTCATGAGTGCTGCAAAAGAAGTTTCTCTTCTCTCTCTTCAGACGATGGTAGCGTTCTGTGTGTGTGTTTGTGTGTCCATGCAGTATATGAGCCTGTTTTTGTCTCGTATCAAACGATATGTGAGTTGCAGTGTCAGGCGCAGTGTTGCAGCTATTTGGCTCAGCGTTACATCAGCCTCAGTGGAGCGATGCAGCTCTGCAGCAGTTCAGACTAATGTATACCCACTAGAGTCATCGAGGCAAATCAAGCCAGCAGCTTTGGAGTCAACCTAACAAACCCCAGCTAAAGAGGGAACAAAGCACAAGTTAACCAGAGTAAAGGACATAAAACCTACTTCGCCCACCCACAGCAAAGGAAAGCGGTGAAATGTAAGAGAACAGGCCGACACAACCAATTTAACTCAAACTAGTCCAAACTAACACGATGTGTACAGGAAACCATGCTGCTACATTAGACTAATCACAGCATCCCTGAGCAATTGTGGCCAGGACAAAATATGTCGGAGTAAGCCACACCAAACCACAAAACACTGACTGCCAGGGAGCCCAGACAGGAACCAATTTCAAACAGCCAAATCAAAGACCCCCACAACACAACCTGGACAAAATAATCACAGAAAGACAGGGTAACCAAAAACATCTCCAGAGACCAGTACTACGAAGCAAATACTTCTGTTATGGCTTCACTAACGCTAAGTGGTCATACAAAGGTGGTTATCAACTAGATAAGTCAAACCAGGTTTTCCCAATGTATCCATGAGCATGTTCACTTAAAAGAGGTGGAGTTTGCAGCATATGACGAATTGCAAGCATATGAAGTCTACTGGCAGCGGAGTGGTATATTATACAAACTAACAGCAAACTATAATATGAGACAAATGCATAATCAAGGCTAAAAGCAACACAATGGCAGCTGCTAAATGCAGGAAGTACAGCTGGCAAAAGAATCGCAGACTGTGTGAATGCGTAGTATGCAATGGGTATATAATATCACTGATCCATTATTAGGACATGTGTACATCTGACTATAATTCCATTTGTGTATTCCATTATGTTAATGTAATGCTTAGATGAATTCTTATGGCATGTGTGACAGTTTTAGCCTTTTTTTCAGCTGCAACCCCAGCACTGTCAATCAGACTTGAGAGCAGATTAAAAAAAATGAATATACAAAAAAAAATGTTATTCAAAGCAGTATTTCCGTATCTATTTTCATATCATATTAGTGCTTCAGTCAGTCTCTGCTGTTGAGAGATATATCGTTATACAAAAGCTGAATGGAATGGCTTCCACATTGCTTGCGGCGAACATTTAAAACATTTAAATGAAGAAGACAGGAGCACACAGGAGTATGAATGAAAATGACATTTTCCAGAGAATGGATTGGTCCCTAGGCAGTCCTTTTATACAGGTTTATCTGTTACCTCAAACGTGACCTATTCAGGTTATGTTCGCAGTGCAATGGCGATGTAGCCTGGTAAGACGGGAACCAGTGTCGTAACACTGAGAACCCAAGGTGAACCCGGAAAATACCTTGCTAACCACAATTCCTGCTTCGTACTACAGGCCTCAGGCCAGTTGCACTGAACTCACACAAATCAAATAAACCAGCCAGCCAGCAAACACACCACACAATAAACAGCCAACCAGTCATCCAAACAACCTGAGCCAAATAAAGTAATCAATCTACTGAGCAGCCAGCACTTTCCACTTAGTCAAATTAAAAGGGTAGTTTTACACTTACGGAAATACTGCACACTTATTTGATATCTTGGCAAGAGTTAAATGAGAAGACTGGAACCACTCTCATGTCCTTGCAGTAAATACATAGTAGAGCCAGCAGCTAGTTCGCTTAGCTGAGCACCAAGACTGGAAAACAGGGACTGGAGTTTTCAAGCTCAGTGATTGGATGTTGCCAAAATGCACCTTGGGAGTCTTAACTAACTCCTGAATTTCTTCTCCTGAATTTCGTCAAGTTCACAGGCTTTTACCTTTGAAGTTTCATGCTAATACAAGTCATACAAGTGAGTCACATATCATTGTTTAAATGAACGGGACTAACTCTTGGAGAGAATACTCTGCCAGCCTGAAATCCAAACGCGACTTTGAATGAGGGGGAAAAACAATACACACTGCGAATTGTTTTACAGTGTGCAGCACGCAGAAATCGTGCCAAGAGGAAATTAAATACATTGCTTTTCACTATGGACGTGAAGAGAACGTGCCACAATGAAAATCCAAATGATCATTTCATTGATTTGCATCTTGTTCAACTACCAACCAGAAAAACAATGAGAAGGGATTACATTACACACAATTTAATGATGAAACCGTGCCATACCATACCGAAATGCTAAGTGCATCATTTTCATTTTTCGAAAAGTTCAATGCTGAAATCGAGCCACCAGGAAATGTAATCACTGTCCAATCACAGCTATCTGAGTGGACTGTACTGTTATGTTATGGCCAGTTATGGAAAATGTTCATTCTTATTTATGTGTTCATTATTAACCACCAGTGTTAGGGTGCTGAGTTCCTGCGGTTGGTGACAGGCAGTTGGTGTTGTTGTGGTTCCGGGTTGACGTGCTGGGTTAGAGGAAGCTAAGACGGAGGCTGTTGAGAGCGAGTGTTTGTACGGCGTGGTTATGATCGACAGTAACCTAATAAATGCACCGAGTTGCAAGACAGTCCTTTTCTTCTGATTATTCACGCACCTGTTCCATGACGGAACGCTACAGAATGCTATTTCACAAAGCGTTTTTGCACAAAAACCAGCTCCTAAATTTGTGAAAAGTTAAATCACTTAAAACCAAATCACAAGCAATCCTAAAATGACTGCTGCCTGCAGTCCGCCTCGTAATCACGTAAAAAATTTAGAAACATTTAATGATACAGAGCTTCTAAAAAGGTATCGCTTTAATCACGAGGGTATTATTATGATCACAGTAGAGCTAGTCAGTCAGGCTACACCAACAGGTCACAATCTCATTATCCTTCGGGTAAATGCAGTAGCCTAAATATTTCGATTTATAGATAAAGTGATAAGTGATGCAAATATCACAGGAGAATCCAGCCCAGCCTGCCCTGAATATATAGCATGGATGTTTTATAAGACCATCCGTGATATATAGCA
>JBBPCS010004882.1:0-10941 GCA_037974645.1 Hollardia meadi | reverse complement strand
ACAAAAGACCATGTGGTCTCACAAAGTTCAGTTTGATTCACACCATAAAATACCTTCAGTTATGGATCCCAACATTTTTTTACTTTTTGGCTGTAATGTATCCAGGTTACATGTTAATGTATGAGCAAGCATGAGCATAACAGGGGGCTGAGTTACTGTAGCTGGAATATAAAGGGCATGGGTCAATTAGTAAAGAGGAAGAAAATACTCAGTATGCTTAAAGCTAGGAAACATGATATAGTCTTCCTCCAGGAGACGCACCTTTCAGATTTAGAGAATAAGGAGCTGCGTGGGGACTGGGAAGGGCAAGTGTTTTACTCTGTTGGCTCAAGTAAAAGTAGGGGTGTAGCAATTTTGGTTCACAAACATTTACAGTTCATAAGCAAAATAATTTTTACAGATGATAATGGGAGAATGGTCGTTATTGAAACCGTAATTCAAGCCCACCCTATGGTACTAGCAAATATATACCGTATGCCCCCAATCTGGATGATCCCGCCTTTTTTGCTATGTTAGAGTCTAAAATAGGAGAGGTTCAAAATGGGCGTAACTACCCTATCATTCTAGGAGGAGACTTCACTCAGGTGCAGTGCTGTAACATCTGAAAGGACTTGGGCCTAGTTGGGCCTGTATGGAGACTACTGAATCCCACTAGTAGGGATTACACTTTCTATTCTGCTTTCATGTAACGCAACATGTTTATACCAGGATAGACTATTTTTTGATATTCTAATTTCTCCTTTCATACATAGTCTCATGTGTCATAGGGTCCATTTTAGTATCAGATCATGCAGAGGTGATACTCCTTTTACAGCCCCCTGGCAATACTGGCAGATCACATACAGTAGATGGTGGTTTAATTCCAGCTTCAGGATGGAAATTTTAAATCACAATTGCAAAAACAAATTACAATATTCAAGGAAACCAATATTCCTTTGGCCCCTTCCCTAGGGTTAGCCTGGGAAACACTAGAGGCCTTTCTTAGGGGATTTATAATTCAATATGCCTAATTCAATGTGCCTCACATAAAAATAAAAAGAAGCAGAGCTTCTTAACTTTGAAAAGGAGGTGAAGGTAGCTGAGAATAACTTCAAAGCTAGAATGTATGATGCCAACTTGCGAAATCTTTCTCAGCTTAAATATAAATAATTTACATTATTGTCCCAATGAGTTGAATTTTCATTGTTTAGGGCTTGACGGCGTTTTTTTGAGGAAAATGACAAGGCTGGGCATATGCTGGCCAATTCTATCAAACAACAAGAGGCATACAGTGCTATCCCCGCAGTACGGGATCAACAGGGTGTACTACATATGAGTCCTATTGACATAAATAATACTTTAAAAGACTTTTATGAGAATCTCTATAAATCTGAATCAAAGGCAGCAAAGACAGAGATTGAGACATTTCTTTGTAACTTAGACCTCCCAACTCTGCCGACTGAGCAGAAACATATGCTTGATGCTCCATTAACAACTGAAGAAATCTTGGAAATTATACAAACCTTATCCTTAGGCAAGGCTCCTGGCTCTGATGCCTTTATGGCAAAATTTTACCATGACCTTGCTCCAGTGTTGTTAGATACAGTATGTGCATGGACTCTTTTATAAGGGGTGCACTTCCACCAACACTTTCTCAAGCTGTAATCACTCTCATTCTGAAAAAGGATAAAGAACCAACAGATTGTTTTAGCTACAGACCTATTTCATTGACTAACTATGACAGCCCCATCTTTTCAAAAATCCTGGCCAATAGATTAAACAAGATCGCGCCCTCTCTGGTCCACTCTTATTTGGTGGGATTTATACGCCATAGCCATTCCACAGACAATATACAATGTCTGATAGGCATAATGTGGTCTGATAGTGAGGATGTTCCCACTCCCACTACGGTCCTGTCATTTGATGCTGAAAAAGTGTTTGACAGGGTCGAGTGGGAGTACCTATTTTTAGTTCTTGAGCGCTTTGGATTCAGAGATGTCTTTCTTCACCTAATCTATAGGGAACCTACTGTAGCTGTGGTTACTAATGGACTCATCTCCCCATACTTCAAGTTGGGGAGAGGTACCGGTCAGAGGACCTTGCCTCCTCTGCCATTTTTGCTCTCAATCTAGAACCATTGGCTGCTCTCAGGCCCATATCACATAAGGTGATGCTTTATGCAGATGATATTTTGCAGATGATGGCCTTTTTCTTTGGAATGGGAAGTGAGATAAGTTGTGTCGCAAATAATTTCAAAAGAGGGTAGATCAGGGAGGCTTAGGGATACCTAACTTACTGTCATGTTGTGCCACAAACACTAAGGAACAGGGGTTTGGACCCAAATGCAGACGCAGCAGGCAGAGCAGGTTCAGTATAATGATTTATTATCAATGTCAAAACTCACAGGTCAAAAGCAGACGAGGGTCAAAACCAAAAATCAGTCCAACCAGGGAAAACAAATCCAAAAGGGACAGAGGCAATATTCAAAGTCAAAAAACACAAACAGGGTCCAAAAACACAAGGAAAATACTAGGACGAAGGCACATGGGGAACACGCAACAAACTGACAGAGACAAACATAAACACACCAACTTAAATACACAAGGGAAGGTTAACAAGACACAGGTGAAACTATAAAAAATAACGAGAAACTCAAAACCATAATACAGAAAGTAGACACAGGAAAAATAAAGTAGAACTCAAAACCATACATAGGAAGTAACAAACACAAATATAAACTACAAACTCAAAACCACAACACAGGAAGTAAAACACAGAAAAATAAACTAGAAGTCAAAACCATAACACAAGAAATAACACACTAAAACTGAAACCATGACACTTACTTCTGTACCATTACACCTTTTGCCTATATGGCACCTTGCACAGTGGTCGCTATCCCTATGGTTTAGCATTGAAGCACATTTTTGTTCTTCTCTTCCCTTGGTCGCCTATCTCTCTGCATTTCGACCCACCAGTGCTCAGTCTCACCAGTCTTATCCCATACGCTCATGCCTTAAGTATGTCTGGAGGAAGACGGCAAAGATTCTAAATTTTGATCCTTTCCTAAATATGGTCTTTAGTATATGGTACAATCCCTGCCTATGTATTGGCAAATCCTCCTTCTATTGGAAGGAGTGGTTGCAGAAAGGTATTGCAGTACTCTGTGACCTTTACACAAAACAGGCCCTTTAAATCTTTCAATGACTTACAGGCTGAACTTAAGTTGCATAAACGACAATACTGGCAGTATGTACAAACTCATGGCTTGCTGAATCAACTTTTAAAACATCCATGGCCCCTCACATGCAGAGACCCCCTCTTTTATCATCTCAAGTTAAGGTACGGGTCATGAAGTGTCACTATATTACTCTATGCTATTACAGAAATATAGTAATATTAGTTCCCTGAAGAATGTCTGGGAAACAGATTTCAGAACTACATTTAAAGACGAAGAATAAGTCAACATCCTACGCAATTCAAAGTACATGTCACGTGATATTCGTACTAGGCTAATTCAATTTAAGGTTATTAACAGACTGTATTGGACACCCTCTAGATTGTATAGGGTAAAGCTTAAAAGTGACCTTGCGTGTTGGAGGTGCCCTGACGAGGGTATGTTACATGTCCTGTGGTAATGCCCAAGGGTGCAGGACTTCTGGACATCAGTTAATGAGTATTGAGAGAAATTTTGGTCAGGAAATCGCCCTTTGCATTTGTTTATTCCTATTGGGGGACCCATCCTTTCTAAAGGACATTACTCCCTCTATCTGTACTGAATCGGTCCAAACCGCTACCATGTTGGGCAGGAGGCTTCTCGTCCAACAATGGGAGTCAGCTCATGTACCATCAACCACAGAAGCATTAAACAAAGTGCGGAGATCTGGCAGTTGTTTGATTTGATAATAGAGCTGATAATACGAAGCAAAATTGCTGTCATTGAGTGAACAAGCACAGCTACTACACACTCTGATACAGACCTGTGTAGAGCCACACAGTGTAGACTACAGAGCCAAACATGGCGTCTCTGGTGTGGACATTTTTTACAGTTTCAGAGGAAGACAACAAAATTGTAATTTACAATACATGTTCCACAATGGTTCACAGAGGAGGGAAAACGACGAGTCTACGAGTTTTAACATAACAAATCTTATTAGAGCTATGGAATATTAAATCATCCATCTTAGCTCACTACATATTAGCCTTTCTTACCCTCAGGAGTGCATAAACTACAGGTTATAAACATTTTAAAATACAAAAATGTGACATTATCGGGTATCTTATATCGGCCATGAGAACCAGCCAGGTTATAATTGGTTATCGATATCAGTTGAAAAAAATACATACAGTATCTTGCATCCCTAGTTTCTTGGGTTGTATTGGTAGCAATAATAACATAAATATCCCTAAGTCAATTAGAAAAGGACAATGAAGACAGCAAACAACAAATATGCAAGTCCTTACACTCCTAATTTCAATAACAAAACTAACGTTTTAATTATACAACAAAAATGTAAAAAAAAAAAAAAAAACATGGTTAAATGCAAAGTAAGGTGGTTGAATTCAAAATAAATTTGTTAAATTCAACCTTTTCTCTCCTGGTCTATATCAAAAATAGGTAATTTAAAATGATCAATAATTATCAATAGATTAAAAAGACACATTTCAAAACAAACAAGCAGGCTGTAAAGTGTGTAGGTTTTAGGGGGATCTACTAGCAGAAATGGAATATAATAATCATAATTATATTTTAACTGGTGTATAATCAGCAGAAACCAAGAATCGTCATGTTTTTGTTATTTCAGAATGAGCTCTTTATATTTACAGAGGGAGAGTCTGCCATGTTGCACCGCCATGTTTCTACAGCCCAGAATGGACAAACCACTGGCCTTGAGAGGTCCTGTTTTAGTGGCCATTGTAGGGGAGGGTGAGGGGAGGGTTATTCATCTAGTTGCAATCTGCAACCACTCCACTCGATGCCACTAAATCCTTCACACAGGACATTTAAAATTGTCATGAACAGAAAACTACAAACATCAACCTTGTGCCCTTCATGGACTATTTTTTCGCTGTTAAGCGAGTTCTCAATGGCTTTTCCTTGTTATACTGTAGAATAGATTACACTTTATTTGTACAGTGAAAGCCAAATTAATATCTATAAATGCTTGAACTAAAATGTAAGACAGTTGTATTCAAGATTTTCAATTAACTACAAAAATGCAAATGAAGGTATTGTTTAAATTAAGAAGAAATTTATTTAAATTTTAATTTATAGATATTTAAATACTTCAGTATTTCGATTTTGTCAGTTGAGAGAGTGTACAATTCTTCATGAGAGGGAATAAATCCGGCTAAGTCACCTTGAAGCTGCTCTTGACCAGGTTTACCTGGAAACACAAGTTACACTAAACATTTAACTGGCATCCATTCATGCTTGCTCTGTGAAATATCCCTCTATGGAGGTTAACGTGAACGAAGCCTTTAGCTATGCAGAGGGAGCAAACATCATGTTCTTATACTTTCTCTGTCAAATTCAGATGATTTGAGAAAACAATTCTTGTTTTGGGCTTTAAAATCTATTTCTATTTCTATTCTTATATTCCCCATAATTTTATACTTTAGGTGAAAAAATTAGGAACACAGCAGAAACTTTGTTTTCTGTCTCTGGTTTCATTTAATACAGAAATATCATGACTTACAGCCAAACACAGCCTACTGCCACAGCAAATGTCAGTTTGAATGTTTAGCCCCATCAAAGTTAGTCTGGAACATGCAGGCACGCGTGCACGCACACGCATACGCACACAGAGAGCGACTTGAGCTGAGTTCTGGCTTGCTTTACAAGCCAAATCAAAACCGAACCCTCAAGAGACATGTGCAGACAGGGGAGAAGGCTGTTTAGAGAAATTAATTGTGAGCCTTTTTTCCTGTTTATGGATACAATGTGTTTTTCCATATCTAAAGATTCATGCTGCACTCAGACTTCCAGAGCTCTTATAAATGCATTCTGTCCACAATGCATGTGAAAATGATTTCAAAACAGATTTTTTTTTTTTATGTTACAAAAAAGACATGAAATGTTGACGTGCAATGTGATGAACATCACTGTACCCACATGGAAGAACAGAGGTGCTTTTAATTTTCTGTCAGCTGTAACAACACACATTATATTGGCTTAAAGTGTGCAGTGAAGCACACACATACACAGACACAGACATTAAATCGGCATTGAGAGCGGCAAGTGGGAAAGGCACGGTGGAGACAGCTTCTCTCAGACAGTTTGATGGACTGTGCATCCATCAAACTGTTCTGAACATGAGGACAATTGTTGATGACAGTATTTAACGTTCTACCAGATTGATTGAAAAGTAATTTAACATCTATACTTAACACACACTATGTGCACACAGGGAGTTGCAGGCAAACACCGCAACCAGTCATGAATGATTTGGAAATAAAATTCTAAAATATCCAGGAAAACCCATGAGCAGCACATCTATTATCAGTTCCTCCATCATGGTTCATTCATTCATTTTCCCCCCACTAGCTCCACTAGCAACTCTCTGCCTTCTGTTTCTCATTGGACCCGGTCCTCCACTAACCAGATCCTCTGCGACTGCAGATCGACACTGACTTAAGTGAGGTCATCTCAAGACTGACGTCTTCAATTCGCAATTTTTTAAAAAGATAGTCAAAAGTTTAAGAACAGCTATCGGTGCAGTTTGATCATTCATCCATATCGATCAAAGCCAGACAAGCATACTGTTACGGTCTCTGTATTAAAAACTATTAGATGTGGTTTGCCATGTTTCCATGGTGTATCTGACGTTAACTTGACACTGCATGTTAGAGTTGTGCAGAGAGAGAAATGTGGTTCCAATATAGTGTGGGTCTCTGCTGCTCTACCAGCGTGCTGCACAGAATCCAACGCCTTCATGTTTACACACACACATCTCTACATGGACTCTTCTTTCATACAGGGGTGGCTCTACTCCAGCAAAACCATTCAGGTCAAACCACTTTTGTATTTTGGAAGAATGCAAGATATGTGGTGGGCACCTGTTTTCAATTCTGTCAGTAGAGGGGGACCCAACGTGTGTGTGTGCATGCGCATGCTTGTGGAAACAAAAGGGTGCGAGATTACCTCAATCTGTAAATTTGCTGTGACTAGAGTTGTGTGTGGCCCTCCTCTGTGTACCCAGTATAAGGAGATGCAGAGAGAATCGACAGAGCTGGTGAGTAAGATGAGTGGTATGTTAACATACACTGTTCTTGATGTAAAGTACATCCCCTCTCTGCTGCTCTGCTCACTCTCTCTCTCTCTGTGTGTGTGTGTGCTCCAGCCTAGTCTGCAAGTAAACAACAAATCAAAGACAGAGAAGTGGACTAAATAACATCAACTGTCTTTCATTGGCTTTGGGCCATGTAACTCAAACCACTAGTAAGGGGAATAGGGTGTGAAGGAAATTCGTATGAGGTGTGAGCGGTTTTCACATCTGTTTGGCAATGGCCACTGTCTACAACTCCCTAATGGGAAAAGTATGCTTTTTAGATACTAATGACCACACTATGTTTAGCTTGTAAAGGAACAAGGTGTGAGGAAGTATTTGTTTCCCAGGAGAGAAACATTGCCATGTCTCTTCTCCTTGTTTGCATTGTGGAGCTATACCTACAACCCATAACCAAACACAGGAGAAGGAATTTAACAGCCGTTACACCATGAGCCAAAACTGTTTATGAATCATCCTGTTACTATAAACTGACAGTTTAGCAACTTGTGAATCTAATTGAAGAGTCATCTATGTAAAAGGAAAGCAAATCTATGTCAAAGTGATTTTGAAAATTTCTTTTTTTATGTTATTTTTGATAGAAATTTTAAAGGAAAAGGGTAGATATATTAGAAATGCTCCTTGAGCATTTAAGCCTGGGTGGGCGGTCTAGTGTACATGTTTGATTGACTGCTGAGCAGGCAGGGGAGCACAGACAAAATGTAAACAAGCTTGTGTAACTGAAGCTTACAAGCCAAGGACAGACTGCATTTTGTTAGCAGAGTGGAAGAATAAGGACTACACCATTTACCATTTAAAAAAACAAGCTTAAAGCTTACCTGATAACTAATATTTTATATTAACAATGAATCAAATGACTGTGTAATGTGAAAGGGATCCCTCACAGGGGAAAAGTCACAATGTAACTGATGAACCTGCAGAAAATTTTCACCAACTCTGCACTTATGAGATCTTTCAGCTTTTTTTGGTTTTACGGTCCACAACTTTAGTCCTTTGGTTCACTGTCACTGCTCACATCAGTGTCATCACCAGCTGCAGTTGGCACAAGTTGTCAGCCAAAAAGCTCTAAAATCCCTCAGTACAGTACCTGCTCAGCACCAAACAACAGGCACAGTGAACATAGTGAAGCTTTCAGAAAAAGAAATGCCTATTTTGCTCAGGGAACAAATATCGGATTTGTCCGTGGCCAGAAACTTGATTCTCTAATGAACTAATGTTGCTTCATCTCTGTGATTAGGCGACTATTATCAAACACTTCAGTCGTGAAAACAATATCCCAGGGTTTGTTTTAGCATTACACCCAACTGACAAAAAACACAAAGCAAAAACAGAAATATCAATTTTCCTTGGTAGATACTTGTGTGGTATCTTTCACAACGAGCGAGGGTCCAACACCAGAAATGTGTCCGAGCTTGCAGAAAGGAAGATGTTAGCTAAAAAACTAATGTGTGTTCTTGTTTGAAGTAGTATGTAGCATAAAAAAATGGATGTTAAAGCCAAAACTTGACTCTTGAAACTGTTGAAAAAGAAAAATAGGCCATATAAAACAATACATCCAGCAGATGGTCTTTGAACTGTATATTTTTTGCATTTCTGTGTTCGCAGCATCTGCTTGAAAGCATGAAATAAGATGACTGTGCCAGACTTTAATGTTGCTTTTTTTTTTTTTTTTTTTAAAGGAGAGCCATTAAAGGTAGGGGTGTGAGAGCCACACCTGACCTTTTTATAACCAGAGATTCATAAGACTGTCACCTCCAAAGAGGGCGGTTGTAAAGCTTCTACCTCTTATCCAGTTGGTCATCTCATCACACACCTCTGCTGATGCTGTAATTGAGCTCTGATTGCTCAGTAATTCCAGAGAAACGAGACTCCTGCAGGCAGATAGAGTGAAACAAGAGGCAGAGTAGCCCAGGGCTTTACTGCCTCTTAACCATCAAAGCGTTTGGACTTAAAACAATGTCTGCAGCCTTTCCCATGAAACACCTGCTTAGGCTGCAAACACAGTAAAATGTGCAATGCCTGTTTTAGCACCATGAAATTCATCATGTTCAAAATCATAAGACTGGCAAACCAAGGGCAAACAAAACATTTGTTTTGGGAGTATTTAGGACATCTGCTACATTCCCAGCTCAAGAAGGGTATCTTTGATCCCAGGCCGTGTGATGGATGAGGGTTATGAAGACCAGATCCCAAGCAGGGCAGCAAAGCAAACACACGATATCCCAGACTCCCTTTCACTGCGAGAATAATCACAGCAATCATCTTACACTCTCAAACTATATCCACACACATTACTTACGCTTCAGTTAAACTGGAGGTTCTGTGTTCAGCTGAATGAGCAGCGCCAGATTAAACAGTTACAGAATCACCAGCTTGCATTGCAACAGTCTTATAGGTAATTATACATTAATAATATAATGACTGAAAATTAACCTAATTAAATATAACTAAATGAGTATTTTAGAAATTTGTCATATTTTTATATATTTTTTAATATTCCTGTATAATATCTGTACAAATGTGACCAAACCATTGGCAATGACTTTAAGCCGAGGAAATACTTTTATACACGGTCACTTGACATGTAAAATAGCAAGATTTTCATATCTATCACTCATTTGTAACTCACATTTTTCTGATGCATACGCATGTAAGAAATACTTGTAAAAGAAAGGAGAGAAAAAAACCCACTATTCCTCCTGGCCAGTGTAGAACAAACACAACAAGGGGCACCTGCTCAGCCAGGGGGACAGTATCTCTTCCCAAAACTTTTACATTCCATCTGAGTTTCTGCAGCAGCCCATTATAAAAAAGCTGGGACTTGTCCCAGCACTGTGGTGGATTTCCCAGACAGATGTTTGTGGAGAAATGGGACAATGGGACAAGCATTCACCTTTGCAAATATCTCCCTAAGTCTCAAAACTGTCTCAACAGTCTCCTGCTAAGTGTTTACCTAAAACTGGTTGAAGAATCTGAGCCAATTTCCTCATTTGAAAAAAAATTTTTTTCCCACCATTCCTGCTTTCCATTTTCACTAAGACATGTTGGCAGATGTTTGCTCGCATGTGAGATTTTGACTTTTTTTTTATTGTTTTGGTTAATTAATCTGTTTAGATGTTTGACATTTAGAAAAATGATATTCTGCTTTAGTGCTTGAACCCTTGTGGTGAAGCTTTTAACTGATGCAAAGACCACATTGCATGCTAAAAGGTTTGAAATCAACAGGGGTTTTTTTGGTTGGTTTTTTTTTTTTTACAGTTTTACAAATAAATACAGATAGATCATTTTTGTTTTTCAAGTTTATATCATAGATTACTTAATTACTTACTCATTATACAATAATTTATTCTAAGAATGACTAGCAACAGTGAATGTAATTGAATTACAAGAGACAGAAGTGACAGAGCCATTACAAGGAATTCTTAAATAATATTAACAATAAAGTTATATAAAGATAATCCATGCCTAATGTTAGTATGGTCCAAACTACATTTAGGGTGGTAAGATACGTGGAGATATTGTAAAGTAGCTCAACTAATTTGAAATAAAATAATAATAAAAACAATTATCTGCAAATAGGGATGCACGATGATATTGGCACGACATCGGTATCGGCCGATAAAAGCTTAAAAAGTTAATTATCGGCATCTGCAGATATAAAAAAAATTCTGCC
>JBBPCS010004881.1:0-10942 GCA_037974645.1 Hollardia meadi | reverse complement strand
TATTCTGCTGGGAAACCCTGGATCCTGGCATTCATGTGGATGCCAATTGACACAAACCATCCGCCCAAACACCCTTGTAGATCAAGCACATCCCCCCACGGTGCCGGCACACCCCAATGACATTGGTCCCCCAGCAGGACAATGCGTGCTGCCAAACCACAAAAACTGCTCAGGAACAGCCCAGCTCAGGAAAGCTGTCTTCAACATATTGCTGGTGTTTCTTCCTCAGGCAACACACAAGTGACGTCACTGGTTGCCAATATCTGTTGCAAATATCAAACAATTGTCCCATTGGTTGCAAGCTTGCCTGATTTGGTAATATATCTTTGTCCATGTTAATAAATGTAGACAAAGTGCTTTTGTCGCCTAAACCTAACCACAGACCCAAGTCAGGACCTGAAGCATGGTTTCTGGTGTCAGAGTCCTGCACATTGCATGTCTGCCATCCAGATAAATGTTATCTCTGAACAGCAGCGATTACATTTCCCTTATAATTGCATTTGCTGTTGCAAATGAGTTGTCTATAAACATGATTTGTAGGGGACAGGGTTGTTCACAGATCACTGGAGAGCAGTTTAATGTCACTGTAAGATAGGATGTTGAGAATGACCACACTGTTATCTATCAATGGGTCCCTCTCAGCTACATTTGCATGCTCACCAATACCCCTAAACCTGCTGTCATCAAACGGTAATTATATTGTAATAACAATGTTTGCATCATTTACATGATAACAATCTGGTTTTTACAAGGGTTAATTTAATGATAGTAATGAGGAGGCATGTATTATTTATTATATTATCACTGGGGATGCTAGAATGAAAATGACTAATTGCGGGATTTGTCATATATATCTTGTTTTATTTCCACTTTTAATTTCATTATGAGATTGATTTCTAAATGCAGACAGAACAAAACCAGGCGGTGTTCCCTTTCAATTCTTCAACTCCTCCTTGTCACTTAGACAAGATAATTAAGTTTCCATCAATCACTGAACAACTCAAGAACAGGTTCCAGTACACAATGAACAGATAAACAAATACACAGATTATATAGTTAAGAAAATGCAGAAGGCTATTTGAAGTTTAATTTTTTTTACTGTACTGAGTTCTAAACTGGACTTGTAATCAGTCATTGTTAGCAGAGGTAAGGCTCACAGTCTTAATTACCTGTGTGACTAAGGTGTCATTTTCTCTCACATCGCTCACTGCCTCTCTCTGTCTTTGTCTCAGTTTAAACTCTCAGACAATCAGCTCAATTCACCTTCCAAAACAAATCTCCCTCTAGCCGTGCAGTCAATTAGTGCACGAGGAAATCAATTAAGCTGCACCGCTAAACGAGCTATTAATAGAAAGCTGACAAACAGTAGGGCCGCCATATATTGACAAGAGCTGAAGTTTTTAATTAGTGCAACATTTAACATGTGTAATTATGAAGGCATAATGGAGAGATATTACTGCAAAGTAGCTCTGTCTTTCATTGAGCTCTTTGAACAGGGTGTGCATGTGTGCGAGTTATATGAGAAATATGTCAAGGCCATACCAGCTGTCGATGGTGTACATGTAAAAAGAAAAGAATAAATGGATTGGAATTGGTCTTTTTCAACACCTAATTAAAAAAAGTAGACTTTAATTGTGCACCTTCTTTACTTCTGTACAGAAAAACAGAAGTAAATAAATAGTTATACAGAAGGTAAGGAAGCCCTTTCACAACAAACATGGTCAACTTTAATCTATGGCATCAATGCAGGATATTTCCGTGCACATTTGTGGAGGTGCAGAAAAGCCCATTTGTTCATTGCCAACGTTTTACCCTGCATTTCTGCCCTGCAGCTGCAGTGTTGTTGTGTTGCATGGAGTGAGTGATCGAAACAGAGAGGAGGGCAGAGATAGAGGAGCAAAAGCATGAAAAAAAAGAGAAAAGACACGGCAATGATGGTGATAGCGGTGTAAATATGTCAGTGTGGCCGAGCTAGGAAACCGGGGAGTTGACCTTGGTCATAGTTTAAGACCTGTCTTTTATCGAGCTAGCTAGCAGCTCTGAGAGCAATTTGTCTGCCCGCCGCCACGTCGTTCTCTTTTCATTTTGTCTCTTTCTTTTTGTCTCCTTGGAGCTCCTTTTATCTCTCCAATTCCCTTTTTCCTCTTTTATCTATTATTTCAGAATTCAATTCAAAATCCTTGTTATCACTTTGAAAGCTTTGTATGGTCAAGCTCCCAATTACATTACAGTTACTGTAATGTACAGTTACTGAGTTACTACAGCTCAAACCTAGTTAGTTGTACCTCGCTCCAGACCTAAAATCGAAGGCATTTGACTGTATGCTTTTGAAGTTGTGCCTCGAAGACTTTGCAAATCACTCCCACAGGAACTGATCTGTGGCAACACCTTCAAAAGCGGCTCAACACCGTTGAGACTTTCCTCGGTTGAGGTTTTTAATAATTATTGTATTATGTCTTTAGCTTGAGTACTTGCTCTCAATGTCTTCTTATTTCATTACTTTTTTAACAAAAGGTGCTATACACATATATTTTTCCAACCCAATTTAACAATACATACTCGCTAATTTACTTTCTTCTTGCCTGTCTCCTTTTCCAAACTATATTATTCCGATCACATGTGGAGACACATGTTCTGTAACTGCACACATGTTGGAAGGTCTTTCTTAGGAATAAAAATCATGAACACATCTAATGCACGTCTTCCCCCAACCCCACCTGAAATTTTTTTGTGTCCATCCTAGATGTCTAAAATCATGCTAGTCTAAGTAACAGCCTAGATGAACTACATGAATTTAATCTGTCATAGAAAACCACAGCCCCAACAGAAACTAGCCTACTTCACTGGGTCATATCTAACAGATGAAAAAATGTCCATAAATACCATTAATTCATGTTTCTTAACTCAGACAACTGAAGTTCTCTGGATCAGCTGATGTGTCAGCTTTGTTTCCGTATCACTATCATCAGCTGAGCGGTTTATTTAAAATGCTGCAGTTTGTTCCTGTTTCCCCCTTGGGGACTGCATTGATCTCTCCCCACTCTCGCTTCTTGCCGTCTTTAAATTAGCCTTCACAGGGAGTGATATGAAACAGAGCCTTCATGCCAAAATAAAATCTATATTCACATGTATTCTCATTATAATGTTGTTATTCAATTACCGGCTGACTGTGTTTTTAATCTATTATGCCCTTTGAGGAAAGGGCTGAGATACAGCAGTATTCTTCGACTCTATAGTAAAGTTATTTAGGAGGCGGCCGAGTAAGAGCAGCATGATTGTGACCAGAGGGCAGCCTACACAAATCTTGGACAGGCTGAGTAAAATCTGCAGGGAGAATGAGCTCTTTTCTCAACTTGATAATGACTCTGGGAGCTCAGTTGCTAATTAAGCTAATGCTCATAGGTGCAATGATAGTTGCCCTGTGCTCTGAAAAAATTTGGCCACCAAGCAGTTCCATTTGGGTCCCTGGTCCTCTTATTTCCTACCAAAGAGCCAAAGACTCATAGGCCTCTTTCCTCCAAACAGTCGTCTCGGGGAAAATAAATAGATGACTAAATGACAGCTATAACATGTCCCCCCCCCCCCAGTTTCTCTTTTGTCGCAGATTGGTGACTAATCATGTATTCATTGTCTTGTAGAATCAGTTTAGACAATGGTGTGTAAAAGAAAACAGATGGCAAAGCAACATTAGGAACACATGTAAGAGTTAAGTTGCGACAAAAGAGACAAGAAATATGAGGTGAGCCAGCTAATTGCTTGGCTGCTTCAATGATGTCAGGCCCACACTAAATACTACAGATCTTATGTCAAACTAGTTCTTAAAGAAACATTTGCTGTCAATAGATATAAATCTTATTGGTCTGGAAATTTCTATGGAATTAAAGTTGTTTACATGATGTTGTACGCATTGGGTGTTGATGTTTTACCTTAGAAACAGAAACATTGTAGGCCTTTACATCACCTGGCTAATTGTGCAGTTGCACACCTGGTGTTCATTAGCGATTGCTTCCTAACATCTCTTGCAGCTCCTGATGATGGTTTTACAGTAAAGCCAAAAGACTGAAATATGCCACTGTCTTTTGCCAGGTATAGCTTTACTCTTCCTCTTCCTATTATGAATGCATGTGCAAAAGTCCTTCCAGCCGAACTGGATTTGACATTGTGGTTTTCTATTGGAGTGCGTTTAAACCCTCAATTTTGTATTTTTCAATACCTGTATTATTATGAATATAATGAATGTATATTTCTTTTTCCCTTCTGAACAATCACACGGATATTTTTTTCCCTAAAACACTTGATTATTGCACTAATTAAAATCACAGCAACAGAATGATTTTCTTCTTCTTCTAAATAGTATGACTATTACTTCATTCTTGTTTGTTTTATTGTCTGTTTCTATTTTTATATCTAAAAGTTTTTGTACAAAACTTTACAGATGAGCTCGGCTCAACCAGGTTCTGCAGCCTGAACATGACTGGAAACCAAATTGGGAACGGACACAGCCTCTGAGACCGGTAGAGGCCAGTTTGATGACAGGGGATACAGTATGGAGGTGATTTACAGTGACTCCGTCTCTGACTTTAGGGGATGACAAGAAACAGCAGGCGGGGACAGGAGAGATGTGAAGAGAGGATACAGTCAATGGCCGAAAAACTGCGTGGAGAGAAGAAATATTTTCACCTCTTACTCAGTGAATTGAGGATTTACCTCGATCAAACCAGAGGTGATTGTGGAAAGACAAACCAAGATGGTTTTATTTGGTGGCGAGTTTTATTTTGTTTATGTCTTGTTTGAATTAAATGTTTATGATGATTTAACAAGGCAGTTAAGCTTGTCTCAGTTTGGTAAGAGAGATAAACTTGAATTCAGAAGGTGTACGGTTGTATTTTTCTGTTTAGTAAGGAAAATAGGTGTCATAATATTTCCTTTGTTGATGTGAAATTGTTTTTTTTACTCATTAGACTGAACGCTAAGACAGTTTGTGTGATTATAAGACGGGATAGCTGGTTAGCATGCTATCTCCCGTAGATATCTCTGCAACAAAATACATAGACATCTTTGACATAACATCAACACAGCTGTTTCTTCACATTCTGTTGATAATGTTCAATTTTGAACGTTTTCAACTAAAATTATGGCCATATCTCTGAATTGTACCTTTAAGGTACTTCTGTATTGCCTTGGTAGTGTCCACTTGACTAGCAATGGCTACATTACTCTGTGAAACTGAATGTGTTCTGTATAAAAATGTATGAGGCTGCTTGTAGAACTCTGCACTATCTATTGATTGTGTTACCTTTCATTGCTGCACTGAATGTTGTAAATGTCAAAGCCGTTTTTCATTTTACATCTTTCACTCCACCGGCTGGACTGTGTGGCAATAAAATGAACATGAACTACTCTAGAAGAAGGATTGAATCTCTTTCCTAAACTGTCATCTATATCCAGGTGGTGTGCTTTTTATGCAATTGAGTGCGCGGTTACATTCAGGAATGTATATGGGCATGTGAGCCATATGCAAGTGTATGTGTTCATGTACTATATACTGTATGTCTACATTTGTGCAGGTATCTTTGTGTATTTATATATGTGTACATGTGTGGCTATATTGTGTGTGGGCTTGTACAGTACATGCACATACATGTGTTTGGGTGCAGGGTGCATGTGTGTGTGTGTGTGTGTGTGTGTGTGTGTGTGTGTGTGTGTGTGAAAAAGAGAGAGAGAGACTAGGATTAATGCCATGCTGTCAAAGGACCCCAGATGATAAAGTAGTCAAACCACAGCAAGATGGAAAGAAAAAAAAAAGTCAGAATAGTAAAGATAGAAAAGGAGCAAAAGTTTCTTTCTTTTACAGAAAAACCTCTGTTAACCATTCACATTTCCCATTCCCATTTGGCCAGATGCATAATAAACAAACCTTTTTTGTTATAAACTAAGAGGTATTACATTGTTAAAACAAAATGTGTTGTCAGAAATAAGCCCTATTTCTAAATTACCATCAAGCAAATGACCAAAAAAATAAATACAAATTCAAAGATGAGAGTCATGATTTAAGGGGCTAGGAAAATACACTAAGGAGAGAAGAAATAATAACATTGGAGCCAAAGATGTAGAAGGTATAATACGAATTTGGATTAAGATAGGGACGCTTTATATTCTGTGCTGGAGATGCATATTTTACCAGAATATGTGCTGATATCTTAAAAACTGCCATGCCACAGTCAAGTTATATAGTCAAAACTAGAACATAACATGGCTCTCCCAGATTTGTATTAGCATCAGTAACTTTACTGACCTGTCCTCTAAGGAAACATTTTTTTTTTGGATGAGTTGTCCTCATCATAAAAAGGTAAATGAAGAAATACTTTGGTAAAGTTCGACAGTTTAAGTCAACTTTGACCTTGAGAAGTGCTCTGTGGTGACCCATAAATGTATAACTATCGGCATAGTTATTGAACTTAACTGAAGTCAAGTCTGAGCACTCTGCTAACAGTGTGAAAAGTATTTCGTTTATGAGTAAGTGAGCAAAGAAATGGCAGAGTATCAAATAATCATTCCAAGGTGTGACAGAGGCTGTCTTATGTGCAATTAACTGCTGGATAATGAGAGAGAAAGTGTGAGCCTGCATGCAAGTCTATGAACATGCTTTAGAGAGTGTGTGTGTGTGTGTGTGTGTGTGTGTGTGTGTGTGTATGTGTCAGCATATGTGTGCGTGCGTGGGATAAAGACAGAGTCCACAGTTACAGGAAGCGTATCATCGGTACAGCTGGTGAACCTCTGGGTTGCCGGCAGAAACTCCAATCAGACCAGCTGAAACCATCCCACTTCCTGATGCGAGTCCAGATTAAAACCCACAGGAGTGACCTCCGCTGTCATTGACACACACACACACACACACACACACACCGTAATGGTAATTAAGCTCCACACAAACATGGCACACACATATAACACGTGCACGCACACTCCAGTGTACACATTAGTCCACACACATGCGTATGAATAAAGCATACCCAGGCTTGAAGATGCCGCACACACGTCAAGGTGTTAATTAAACATTGTGACAGGTGATGTCACTTTCCTGTGCCAACTCTGACAGAATACTGATCCCAATGCCTACTGTGTCAGCCAGCTGTCACGTCTCTCACTCTCTCATATGCAGACACACAATTGTTTTTTTACTAAATTATCCCAAAAACATATTTTTTTTCTTAAAATTCACAAATTTCTGTTAATTTTTACCGCCATTATTGAGTACATTTTAACAGATCTTTTGTTGAGAGTATGCAGAAATGTATAAATAAAATAGAATTCCACAGTGAGAGTGAGGTTTAAAGGGAACCAATCTAGATGCTGATGGTGTCATTATTCTATAGCCATTACAGTGCAATGGACATTCATGTCATTATAATTGTCATGCAAGTATCATGACTATTCAGTGTACTAATGGAAAGCTGTGCTCCACTTCTTTGTCAAGTTTTGGGTTCACCAGGAGATGGGCGGAGTCAGTCACAACCGAGATGCCACATTGAGCTTCACAACTGGCTCTTCAGAAACCTATAGGTGGCGTCAGAGTCTACATCGATAAAAGCACTAACATGCTTACAATGACACTGCTAGCATGCTATTTGACCCGATAATGGAACAAGATGAAATGTTAAGGCATCACCACATTTCAGTCAGACAACTCACGATTGAAATGACACAGTTATAGTTTGGCATCTAGGCTCCGATCTCATCACTCTCCCAGAGATAGTGGGGAGTGATGAACAAACATCCTAAACAGCCTACAGGTGGATGCTGAAGTGGTGGAGGGGCTGAAAGAATAGGCAGCAATACTGACGCAGGCAGCAGTGGCACTGACAGACAGAGGGAGAGATATAGGAGATTTTTGCAGCTTAAACAGACCGCCAAATTGGGATGGTGTGTTCAATATAAGGTTGAGGAGAGTGAGGTATGCTCCATTTATTACAAATCATCGTGAATGTCTTTACCAAATTTTATTGCAATCCATCTATCAGTTGTTGAGACATTTTACTAAAACCAAAAACTAAAAACCAACAACAACAACAACAACAACAAAAAAAATCAACTTTATGGTGGTGTTATCAGAAAAGACAGAGGATTGCCAAAATGGGATTTAGCCTCTGGAGAAGATGAATGTATGTATCGAATTTCATGACAATCCATCCAATTGAATCTGTAAATGCATTCAAAGTTGTATGGACTTTTACAGAAATACAACCACTAACAAGGTTTTGCAGATGGCACTCTAAAAGAAACGGAAGGTGATAATTTCACAGCACACTTTGACTTCAAATAGGCTATTCAGTTTTCATAAATATCGGATTGAGACTTGGGACATATGCCTAATACTTAGCAACCGAGAATCCTGCACAGAATATACTGTATATAACCTAGAATATGGCTGAGATTGACCATTAGAAATGGTAATTATTGTCTAGATGTCCTGTTGGAGGTCACCATTAGTGCTAGGGGTGGGTAAAAAATATGATTCAAACAAGAATCTTGATTGTTATCTCACAACAATCAAAATCAATTTTAAAAAATGTGCATGTTAGTTTATAACGTGATGTTGACAGAACGAAAATGCGGAATGCAACTACAGCACGCACACACTAGATTTAACTTGTAATTTATCTTCAAAAAGGGTAGTGGTTGCGAGCATGTTTTTTTTTTAATGACTGAATAATTACCTTTGTGAGATGAAGTGAAGTTTATTGTGAGTACTTTTTACGCTGTCACTCAGCGACCAACTTTAACCGAGTGGAGAAGCGATCAGCCGTAACAAATGAAGCCGGTTGACCAACAGACATTGCAGCATTAAACAACTTAAACCAACTCTGTGGTGAAGAAAGTAACTGTGCTCAGTTTGCTTAACCTGAAAAACCCTGCGCCTGCTCAGCGTCTTGTACAACAATGTCTTTCCCTGCAGTTAACAGCACAGCAGGGATGTTGCTCTCCACTGCTGGAGACATAATGTTAATAACAAACACAGTGAAGCACTGTCAAGAGCAGAGGGGGGCACTCCCTCATTTTATTATTCACATACAGGCATGGCTCTAAGATGCTATATTGTTAAGTGATTCATGAATTAACGCTATTATACATTTTTTTAAATGAAAAGGCTGCGGATCATTTATGTTAACTGACATTTGTTTCATATTGTGTTTCAGTGGACTAAGGACACCAGTGAATGGTTTGATTGACACACAGTATATAGAAGCAAGAGACTGAGCATAATGTCTCCGTTTATTAATTTATTCAATCAAAGATTGATTTTGAATCAAGAATTGTACTGAATCGAAAATTGATTTTGAATAAAATTGGACCCCCAAAAATTGGAATCAAATCAGATATATTTACAGCAACAGGATGTGGACCATGGAGAGCCTCACAGTGTGATGTACAGTAGGCAACTTTTCATACTTGTGTTATGTTTGAACATAATGCTCCTTTTTGTTGTCGTCTTTTACAGCAAAAATAAACTTCAACTGACTACTAATGCACATCACTGTCTTTTCACTAGCCCCTTTTATACAGCCAGTTCAATGCGGGCCTGTTGCGCCTCGCCATCTGTATAAACATCACAGAGGCATAATGGGGGGTCAAAGTTGTTCCGCCTCTGAGGTGGCAGCGGAGGTAGTAACAGCGCCGAATCGATGTCTGTATGAACAGAGTGAGCCGGCGAGGCAGAGCGATGAGACAAGGCTGTGACGTTTTGTCAACATTTTATGTGTGCGACCATTGACGTTGGACAAAAATGAAGGCAAAATATCCTGGAAACGGGCGCTACCATGTTGCGCATTTGGAGCCAGAAACTGCACCGTAGCGACCGGGCAGCGGTATCGAGTTCCCACCCATACACCTGCCCGCCCAATCGCAAGCAGGGTTAAGCTGTCAATCATGACGTTTCACCCCGTTTTTATAGCATTAAATAACTAATTAAAACCAAACTGATCAGAAAAATAGACACTTGAACATACATCTGTGTGATAAGAACTACCTAAAATGACAGAAACCGTCTTTGGGAAAAATGTATTTAAGATGTACTTTGAGTTTTTAGTTTGGCCTATGTCCTACTTGATATTACTGATGGGGAGGAGTTTATGACTTATACTGCAGCCCACCATCAGGGGGGCGATTGAGATGTCTTGGCTTCACTTGTGAGCAGTTCTCATGTCGTCCATTTTTATATACAGTCAATATGTGCGACCCACAACCGGGAGATTTAAAAGCAGCTAGCAGCTAACTCAAAGACAAAAAAAACCCTCACAAAACAACCAAAAATGTTTACAAATTAAGGAGAGAATGTGAAGTTTGGGAGCTACTTACCCTCTGAACAGAGGATGAGATCATCCGCTAACATAACAGGGACGGTAAATGATTGTTATTGTCATGTTATTCCATTGTTTACAAAGCGCTGCTCATCGCGCATTTAAAATGCCACACTGGACTCCGACGCTGCTGTGTTACTCGCCACGCCTCTTTTAATTGCTGAAAGCCGGCTTGCTATCTAAAATCACACAGTGGGTTGTTTAGTGTAAATAAACAAAGGTTAGCGTAGAGAAGGGGTCTTCATTGTGGCGCTATTTGCGCAATCTCTGTGTAAAAAGGGCTCCTGTCTTTTGTCCTTTCTTATTTGACTGTTTGTTTGCTTTTCTGTTTTTCTTTCACTTGTGTCCATCAAAATTGGGTTTGTGTGTCTGTGTATGTGTGTGTGTGTTGGAGGTTGTCTTTCCAAACATCTGCTCATATAAATGATGCACCTGGATACCTGATCTCTCGCACATTTACACAAGTGCCAATTTCTCTGTTTACATATTCCTGGAAGTTTACTCAGTTTCAAATGTGTGTGTGTGTGTGTGTGTGTGTGTGTGTGTGTGTGTGTGTGTGTGTGTGTGTGTGTGTGTGTGTGTGT
>JBBPCS010004880.1:0-10943 GCA_037974645.1 Hollardia meadi | reverse complement strand
CTCTCTCTCTCTCTCTCTCTCTCTCTCTCTCTCTCTCTCTCTCTCTCTCTCTCTCTCTCTCTCTCTCTCTCTTCATGGCCGGCCGGGGCCCCTTATGGGGAAAGAAAAAATGTCCAAAAAGTACATGTGAAACACTACAGAGATTAAGATATGATAAAGACATATTGGTATAATGGCCTGCTAACCAATTTAAATGATTTAATGTCCTCTTCGGGGGCCACATTCACAGTTTGAGGCAGATCACCTGTCACAACCATTGCACAGCCTGTGGAATGACAGCCTGGGGAAATGGATGCTCCCCCTATACCTCGTTTTATGGTGTCTGATTTGCTCGCGGCGCCTATCACTCACCCCACTGACAAATGGGAGGGGACTGCAGGACTTAGCATGGCTGCTAACTGTGATTGAGAGGGACAAGGCGTGAGGCCTGTATCCTCATTTAGAGTATTGAAGCTCAGTTAGCCATAAGGTAAGATTTGATCAGGTGGGCCAACGATTCATACCGGCAGAATGATCAGATGGTAGCTGAGGTAGATGAGAGAGACAGAGAGAAGGGGGAAGAGTGATGGGATGAAATAAAATGGGATCACAAGGGTGAGTTGACAGCAGCTGATTAAGAGAATGCAGATGAGATAAGGGATCCAACGTTTGATGAAAGGATGAGCTAAAAAAGAAAAGGGAGTAATGGGCAAGAGGGGGGCGAGTGATGAGGACCAGAGGGGATGACAGAGAGAGAGAGAGAGAGTGCAGGAGATCTCCCCAGTTTATCACAGAGATCAAGGTTAAAGCATCGACTGATCTGAGGGAGAGAGCGAGAGCGTCATTAGAGAAAGGGAGAGGCAGGCGGACAGAGAGAGAAACAGAAGTAGACAGAGAGAGATGACAACAATGGAAAAGGAAAGTGATGGTAGGATGTGACGGGTTGTTAAAGATCAGCCTGTGACCTTTCTCAAGTGGCTGACACTATCTCCTCATGTGGCCCTTCACAGCCTGATGCATCTGTAACAGATAGTAGGCACTCTGCTCTTAATGCCTGCCCTCACCCTGGCTTAAACCACAGCACCACGGCTCAGCAGCACCCTGCCACCACGAAAGATGAGCCGCATCGGATCTGTCGTTTGGAGAGAGCCCTTTTGATGTGGTGGAGCAGAGGTCCCAAATGTTTCTAAAGCTTAAGTCAATGCAATACCCTGCTCTGCTATGTTAGTTTTCCACAGCAGATTAAGGTTTTCATGTCAAAGCAGGCAACGTTTAGTAATTCAGTGCTTTTTACAGACATCCTGGGAAAAACATAGTCTCAGTTACACACAACAACAACAACAACAAAAAACCCTCAATTTTGGATGTGGTCGTCTTTTCCTACCTAATTCTCCTTCACAACTTCCCTCGACATTTTCCATCTAGGTCAAGGAAAGCTGTGAAGGAGAATTCATAAAAATTTAGGAAAAGACAACCCGTAACATCCAGCTACATAAAACTGTGAATGTTAATGAAGCAGGTCTGTAGTGGTGAAACAACAGAACAATGCGCCAAAGATGGACCAACAAAAGTGTATCTTTGCTGTGTGTTCTTACCATGTTTCATATACATGGACAACCCAGTAAAAAAATAGTACTTCATTAGGGGTGCTGAGGTGGCTGCAGCATGACACCAATTGATTCATGTGGATGAGCGAGAGAGCGGGCGTGAGAATATGGACAGAAATGCCAGATTTTTACAAAAGCACAGACATCTCCCGCTTCAGTAGAGGAAGGCGAAAACTCTTTTCTAGTGACAAACTTTGGACAGATTCAAGTCAGTACAGTCCAGGTCAGACATTTTTGAGCTTACAAACTCAAAACGCAGAGAACATGACTTGTAATTTTTCCTTCCAGCAGCAGACTCTATATGTGGCTGTGGTGTGAATGACTGGTGTTGAACACAGAGTTGTCAGACTGTGCCATGATGCATTGAGTGAAACTTGTAGGGCTGAATGCATCCTCTGTATGTGTCAGGGACTGGCTATCAGGTGCCCCCCCTAGAAACAATCTGTCCCTGCAGTTGCCTTTGTATGTACTGTAAAATCATTCCTGACATTTCTGCACTGCATCACAAGCAAGGTCATGCTTTTTACTCTTCATAATTTCTGCTGAAGACATTTCTCTCCATTTTAATTATCAGGGCACTTTGTTGCACAGCGCATTGCTTTTAAAACGTTGACGATAATTGATGTCAGCCCCTAACACACCCGCTGAGAATGGATTTCTTTTCATTCTATCCTGTTTCCCATTGCAAAACAGTTGAGCTGTGTCTCTGGCCTTAAAATGGCCCAAAGGAGGTGCACTTTTGACTGCTCTTTATTTTGGTCCTGTTGGTCTTTTAAATTCACAAAAGTAACAACCTGCTTTTCCCTACCCTCAGGGCAGCTCGAACGCAAGGCATTGCAAGCATAAACCCTCCATTTCTTGTATTCGAAACTTTTCGCACCGATTGAAGGTACTTTATCCCCGGCCCCATGAATCCAATTCGCTTTCCACTATTCCGTAATTCACAGGAGGCCACGCTAAATTGCTTATTAATCAGGCCACTTTGACATGACCGCAATTGCTGTGTTTGCACGCATACGCATGCACGTACAGGCGCGCATACAAACACACACACACACACTTCTATCTACACTTCTAATCTGCTAGTAATGAGGTCAGTGCTCTCATTAGGGCTGAGAGAAACGAGGGAGGATATGAAAGAGAGAAGAAAGAGGGATGAGGGGAGGGCAACAAAGAAAATCCCATGTCATGTTTTCCCACTGGAGGTCAGGGTGTGTGTACGTAACTCTCATCTGCATCATCTGCAGATCTACTCAATGTACTTGTTCCATATTCACTGCATGCAATATGTGCAATACAGTACATGTTAGTACATTTTGAATGATGGCATGTCTTTGAAGGACCAGCTGTATGTATGTATGTATGTGTTCTGGGTGTTGGCTGACCGGGTCCAGCACAGGTGTGATGAGCAGGTGTTTTCCCCACAGGAACTGGCGGTCCACAGTCCAGGTGATGTTGTCAGAGTAGAACCTGCAGAGGGACAAAGAAGTGTGAACAACCATTTTGGGATATAACACGCGTCTTCCTCTGCTCAGTCAGTAACAAGCCTACCTGTCTGTACACTGTTAGCATGTTAACATTGAAAGAAAACAGTAAAAACACATTGTACCGCATTTAAAATGGCCACTAAAGCTCACAGCCAATAATTCACCAACAGGTACTTTGCCAGCTCATAAAATCACCTCATAGTCTATTTCACATAGTTTCAGTGCATAGCAGCCTTTTTTATTCAATGCCTACCATGGCTTTAAAACACAGCAACATCTTTAAAAAATAAACATAACAAAAATATTCTGGATGCATAAATAGTTTATGGGATAACGAAAACAATGTTTTTTCATAAATCTAATATACGGAATTCTGCAAAGTGAAAAAAAGTATAGAATGAAGCTTTGGCCTATTTAAAAACCAGGCAGATCATGGGAGTTGTGCTTGAACTGACATCAGCTGTTGCAATACGCTTTACAATGATTGGCTCATTCACAGCTGTTTGGCAAATAATGGACAATCATATTCATGCAGGTGTAAAGCGTGGACATTTCCACTTGTCACCTGTCACGTTTAGTCTGCCTCATTTCGCTCATGCAGACGTCGTTTTACGGCCACAGCTCACCTGACACAGTCTGTGCTTCTCATTGTGGAGGACATTTTAACAGCCTGCACTTCAGATGCCAGGACAGAAGCTGAGTCAGGAGACTGGCGGACTCCATTCCATTCTGCCAGCGTCTAATCTGCCGCTGTTCTGCTTGTGCTTTCTTTAACTGCTCATGATATGGCATGATTTGGCCAAGTTGGTGCAGCAGGCGTGGAGCAGCAATTTCTAAAGTGTGGGTGTTTTAGAGATTGGACATGAACGCCGGAACCCTCGCCTACGACTGCTGTTCCAATCTCCACAACATGCCAAAATAAATACCGTGCATTTCTACATTTTTCTCAGTGTCATATGCAAATATATTGAGTTCAAAATGTACACTGTAGCACCGCGCCCTTCACCTAAGGATACTAACTTCACCAGAATTCAATAGACCATAGTATTAAGGAACTTAAAAATGGGATTTTGCGTCATTCACATCATGAATCACATAATTCGCTTGCTCAGCCACGTCTACTTGTGACTTTCCATGTTCCACTTTGTATGTAATCTGTGCTAACATTCAGGGGGCAGTGTAGCATGCTTGTTGCACAGATTAAGATAAGTGGATCACAGTAAGAGCACTCTGTTTTGTTTTGTGGTTTAAGCAGGGAACAACACTATTGTTTTGGGGAATTAGCTCACAGAATCCGAGCAGCGACTCCCTCAGACAGCATTACTTTTTTTCACCAAATCTAACTGCATAAATATTTGCTATAAACGGTTGATTACTTGTCTGATCTGGTATTATGAAGTATGACTTACTCGTGCATGACAGGACGTAAAACAGTCTCCCCCGTGGTGTGGGCTTTGTAGAAGAGTGTGTAGAGATAAGGCAGAAGTGTGTAACGTATCCTCAGGTAATGTTTCGAGCTCGCCACCAGCATTGAGTCAGGGCCATAATAAGCCGGATCCTGGGGCTGGAGACAGAAAAATGGATTAAAGGGATGGGCTTGATGAACGAGAGAGAAAATGGGTGGAGAGAAAATAAAGATTTTTGTTCCCACAGGAGAAAAAAATAGATAAAGAGGTGAGAGGATAAAAGAAAGAACTGGTTTGAATGAGGGGAGGAATAAATTGGAGAGCCAATGAGGGAGATGGAGAGACTTGAGGTTCGAGGAAAGAAAGATGTGAAGGGGATAGGGAAACATCACCAATGTATTCAAGATGAATAAGTGGACATTAACCTTATTTATAACGATCAAAATGAAAACAAACTTTACGTGGGACTCACCTAAAAGCAGAGTTTGCAAGGAGAATGAGCAAAAGAGAACTTGAGAGAAAGAAACAAAGGAGGAAAAAAAAGTGTATGAGAAAGAAACAGAAGTATGATTTAATTTCTACGCTAGTGGAGAGTGAGAGGGTGATTAGCTGCTAACAGGCCGTGCTCCTCTCATCTGCTAATCATTTATGCCCTTGGCACCTCTGAGAGTGTGATGAGAACCGTGTGTGTGTGTGTGTGTGTGTGTGTGTAGCGTGCGTTTGGACTGGCCTGGATATCCGTGTGATGAGAGCCATGATTAGGGCGAAGCAAAGGTCACACATTAGCTGTCTCATTTAGCGGAAATCGTACTTCAAATTCATCATCATCATGTCCCTGTCCTCCAGCAAATACACCCTCCAACCCCCAACTTCCTCCTTCCAACACACACCATTTCTTACCCCCCCCCCCCCCCCCCATTCCGTACCTCAATGCTGTGCTATTTTTGCAGCAGTGATGAGTATGGAAATGTCAACACGGGGGAATTTTGCGAGAGCATCAATTTGTCATGCTATTCAACGCTGAGCACTGACTTTTCTCCCATTATTTGTTTTCATCTACAACAAGAGCTCAGTATGTGACGTCAATATAAACACTGCTGTAGGCTCAGCGGGTGCTTTTCCTTTGTACCACTGTGACATTAGCGCTGATCTGAAATCTGACATTTAAGTTTATTGTTACAGATAAATTTAAATACCACTCTATCTTCATTATAGTCCATATTATTATTATTAAACGTGTTGAGAGTTGTTGTAATTGTGAATCTCCTCTGGCCTAAGAAAAGTTAGATAATAAATTGAACTTTCACTTATTGGTTATATGCTAAAACCCCTCCCTTAAACAGCAGTTGTCCAATCATAGCTTAGCGACCGTAACTAGGCAAGGCAGGCCTCTGAAGCTTTGGATTCATTATGGCGCGATGTGCATCGTACTGTAGTACTACTGCACATATGTGAGTTAAGATGGTGGGTTTTTTTATTTCCGTTCTCCATAACCAAAAATGCAAGAGCAAAACTGGATTAAACGAAGCGTCTCTCTGCTCTGAAGTAAGCTGCTAACGTTAGCATCTCCGACTATAAAGCTTACACCGAGTCCTAACAGCAACCGAGCGTAGAAACATGGCGTCAATTTGGACGCAGTGTTACTGACTACAGAAGTAACCCAGCAGCGCTTTTTAGGGACAAGGGCATTTTGTACTACATTATTTTGTGGGGATGATCTTGTATCATTAAAATGAAACATACTCTAACCTACTTTACAAATGCATAAACCTAAGTTCTTTCCTGATAACCCAATGAGAAGCTAAGCAGCTAACGCCAGGACTAAATAGCTCTACAATGCAGCACAAGAGCTTAATGCTGATTCCGTATTTGGCCATCTTCTGCTTGGATCAACAGCCGGAGATGATGACATTTAGTTACCTGCAACCTGTTCGCTCTAGCCTCTGTCTTTTATCATGAAACCATTGAAGTCATCAAACGGCGTATTTTAAACCCCTCTACCAGGTTCTGCTGTTGACATTAACATCAAACATTAAAAAGTCAGCCGGAGACGGCGTTTCAACCAACTCGTGAGCTAACGTTGCTGTAGTTTAATTAACTCGCTATACAGCTGATAAAGTCCCCTCAAAATCTTAACTTTGCACTTGACACGATCAACGGACGCCATCTAAAAATGAAAAGCATGCTTTTGCCTGCCAAGGAAATGAAATCAAGGGCCCGTTGTTTTGGATATGCATTACAGTAGCGTTTCTTCTCCCCTAATGTTTAAACTCATCATCGCACAATCTCTCAAACAATCAATATCTCAGGCAAATCCAAAGGTTAGTTAAGGGTGAGTTAGGGGCCCCCGAAGCTGACATTTCCTTCATATTTGAAAATACATTGGCTGCGTATCCACCATATGGCACATTATAGTAATTTCACATAATTTAGCATGAGCATTATCTGTTATAAAAGTGTAAAGTCTCAACCTTTTGGACGAGTATCAGTTTGGCACTAAGCTTCTGTGCTACGTTTTACTTTGCGCTCAGAGGTTCCAAGACCCACTGCAGCTATAATGATTTGCAACAGCTAACATCCACAGTGTTAAAGCCAAAATCAGAGGTCCTGCTGCTCCCATTTTATAACACAGATGTACTGCTGGCATAATGACATCTCCATGGATACTGAAAGAAGTTTCTATTTTTAATCACTCGGAGTTCATGGCACCTAGGCAATGTTATGAAATGAAGGGTATACCCTGCGGTGCTTTAGACCAAACAATGGCTGTGTGATACATAAATCTAAACCTGACAGCCTAATATAAGAATTGTACAGCAACGTGCCTTTACAGTACCTTGTAGCCCTGAGCGTTGTGGTTCCGGCTGAAGGGGTAGAAAGCTCCCACCTGCATCCAGCGACGACATAACTCTTCACTGGAGTCGTCAAAGAATCCACAGATGTCAGCTCCGATCTGTAACGCGTGAGGGAATGACAGCTTGACATTTAGCCTACAGTATATTCCCATTATCTCTAAATGTTAGATTCAGTGTATTGAAATGCTGCAGTGCCAAACTCAGAAAGAGGGGGATGCCATGAGCTCCACTTGAAGACTGTGTGCTGAAACTGAAATAATATCAATGTCCTGTGGCACTGATGTGTTCGCCGTCCACATATTTGTCTTTTAAAATACCTTTCTTGACGTCCGTTCGATTCAGTCAAGATTTACTGCCGGGCAGTAGATGTGGCCGGCGATCTTTGTTCACATTAATTGCCCGATGGAGTCTAACAAAGAGACTTCCATCAAAGGCCGGTCCTCGGAGACTGCTTGTGTTCTATTGTTTACTACTGGCCACATTTTAAAACAGAATAAATGGGAGGGGAATCGATCCAAATCCCATTTCTCCCTTTCTGCCTCTCTCTTTTTGTGTGAGCATATTTGTATGCGTGTCCGTGCGTGTGCTTGAAGAACCTAAAATCTGCTTGACACAGTCCCACCAGGATGTAGCTGGCATCTATAAGACCACCTGACGTGCACAGCTGGAGGAGTGTGTGTGTGTGTGTGTGTGTGTGTGTGCGTGCGGTCGACTCCCTGTTGTTTTCCTAACACTGTTTGTCCTGCAGATACACACATGCAAGAACACTGTGTTTATGTTGTTTTGAACGCAGTCGTGTTCCTGCAAAGGGAACCAGTGTTCTTCCAGACATTTTAATGGATCTCATTCCAGACACACTTTTTCTTGCCTGCCCCTCTGTCTTTATGCGCACGCCTCAACATAGATCTCAATTAGCAGCTGGATCTTCTTTTTAAACAGCAAAAGAGAGACTTCTGAATGCCAGAGCGCCATGTTCACTAAATGGGAACACATAATGAGCGCTGCGACTCTCTATAATTAACTTTTTTTGAGATTTCTTGCAAGATCTTTTTTTTTTTGTACACACACCTAACAGCATTTCTGTCTCTTTCATTAATATCATCTGAAGGGAATCTGTAGCTCAAGTGAAAAAAAACTAAATGATTAACCCTCGCAGTCATGTTAAGGTCTGTCATGGCAACAAGGCAATAGTATTTGCCCTTCTGGGAATCTTACTCACATAGGGAACCCCGAAGAGTCCGAACTCCAGCATGCCAGGGATGGCCCATTTTATGTCATTCCAGTTGGCGGCATTGTCCCCCAGCCAGTGACCTGAATATTTTCCTACACCTGGGAAGGAGGAACGGGTCAACATCAGGGTACGGTTTCCTCCAAACGCTCGCTGCAGAGCTCTGTATGATGGAGAGGGTGTAGCAAAGAGGGAGAAGCAGAAGGAGACGTAGAGAGAGAGAGGTCATTAAGATAAAAAGGGCAGGGACAGAGAGAGAACTGCACAAGGGAGAAACAGATATCAAACATACATACTGTACAGTACATGCTCACAGGGAAGGGCAAGATAGAGATATCACATGGGGACAAAGCCAGAACTAATACTACTTTCCCTCCACATGGTACATTATCTTTTTGTTTGATGAGTGAGATCAAGCAGCATTGATTTCTATGACAATACAAAAGCCCCGATGATGTTTACAAAGCGTGTCTCCTGCCAGTAATACATTTAAATTAGTGGACAGACAGGGTGAGAAAGGAGACCAAAGAAAGAGGAGCAAGCTCTTCTAGGAGCGAGTCAGCAAGTCAACTTGGTTGGTTTGGTTTTCCACGGTCTCCAGTGCAGACGCACGTGCCTGTTTGCGTGTCCATGTGCACGTGCGTCTACAGTATTCTGTGCAGTCGTGACAGGTAATGCTGTTTGTAGAAGTGCGATGAGTGAAACATGCAGCCGGTATGTTTTCCACAGTTAACAGCTGGGTTTCAGTGGCAGATATTACCACATACTGTGGAACTCAGAAATAATTTTATTGCTAAAGTATGAATGTGAGGTCTGACTATTTAGGCTGCACACCCATTTGCCTTAATATTGATGTGCAATGGTATGAAAGCCAGATATGAAAGTAAAATGCCTTTCTGAAAAGGTTACAGTTGCAGTTACAAATGCAACGATTTTCATTGGAAGTGATGAGTCAGCTTTAAATAGCTGCAGAGCATCCCTGCAAAAAAGCTAAATGAACCCGTGTAACACTGACATAAGATATACTGTATAATCTATTATTGATATTGATTTATATTAGTCTGACAGCTCAGGCACCATCTCTCCTACTTTCTGACGTTTAACTTCAACATATGATGCAACTCTGCATCAAGGGATGTGCATTGCATCTGTTCGGTTTTATGTTCGGTTTTTTTGGGTTTGGTTTTTTTCAACAGCCCAAACCCATTAGTGCAGGTGTGGGCTGCTTTCTAATTGATGCAATTTCCCATACCATCACCATTATTGCACATTAAAATTCTGCAACTGACGCCAACTTTAACCTCGTGCGTGAAATGACTCACTGAGGGCTTTGAGACGACAGAGAGAAAGATGCATGTGACTGCAGAGGTCTTTTAGACCGTGGACCTCTGTGACATTTGAGTGGTTTTGTGCAGCACTTGCTCATCTGCCAGGTTTCCACGAATTTACTCATCTGACTGTCTTGACTGTCCTATTTGGTTAAGGGTGAATCTGATGTGCTCTAGTGAACCTCCACGGCTGCTCTCTTTTCAAACTGCCCTTTGCTCGTTTGTGATTTTGTGATGGAGACAGAGATGGATCTTCGACCCACCTCACTCATCACAATATCATCATTTGCATCATGGTTTCTGCTTTATTTTGATATTAATTTCCTGGTATGCCACGTGTTGCTTTAGACTTCCTGCCTTTTTGACTGTTGATTAGTTTCACCTGTCTCTTATTAGCCCTCCCTCCCTTGTGTATTTAGTTGCTAACTATTTGGATAAATGATCAATTGTGCATTTTTCAAGCTTCTTAAATGTAAGGATGTGCTGCTTTTCATTGTCATTTCTGAGAGTAAATGAAGGGTCTTTGGGTTTTGGTCTGTTGGTTGGACAAAAGAAGCAATGTGGAGACGTGACTTTATGCTCTGAGAAAATGTGAACACGTTTTTTTTGACATTTTAAAAACTAAACAATTGTGAAGATATTTGGCAGATTAATCTAATGAAAATAATCTCTGTTGCACTTTTGCATGTCGGCTCCATATTTCTGTTCCAGGGCCAATTCTCATGTGATTCTGCCACACTTGATGTTAAAGATTTTGCATGTTGCGCTGTTTTGACATTAATGCATTTTTGAGTCTGCCAAAGCCTCATTGCTCTGAAGGGGTGGCAGCAAGTTGGCCACCATAGCACAAGCTGGCCAAACTCCTGCAATAATTAATTGAGAATGCACTCACTTCTCAGTAGCCAGCACCATAGAGTAGCCATACAGACTGTGGACATCATAGTGGTTCCCCCATGCCTGCTTGGCATCCATACACAAGGTCTTGCTGTACAACACCTCGTCCAGAAACTCTGGGGGGGGGGGGTAAGTTGAGAGGAGGTATGGAATGAATAC
>JBBPCS010004879.1:0-10943 GCA_037974645.1 Hollardia meadi | reverse complement strand
GTCATGGTCAGGATTTCACTCGATAGAGGCGATGTGACGGCTTTTAAATCAGTCGTTCTCCGCTGCCACACAGAGACGCGCTGCAGAGTAAACAGCAGCATCTGTCTCGTCTTTTCACAGCAACTCTGCATCAAGATTTAGTGAATTATTACTTTAAAAAGTAACAGCGACAGTAAAACTGTGTTTCGCACTGTGATGGGGTTGATCCGTACGGCCCACGGGCCAATCCGTTGCACCCATAATGATTGGTCAAACTTGCGGAAAAGTTGCGGAGTTTGGACAAAATTGTAAGGTCACGTAGAATTCACGGGGATTGGTTGAAGTTGCGTGAATTGTTGCGATCGCAAATTCCTGGAGGGACTGAAGAAACAACTGAGAAAAGAGACAACCCACTACCTGATACAGTCCAAGAAACAACCGACTGTACCTGACGCAGTCCAAGAAACAACCGACTGTACCTGACGCAGTCCAAGAAACAACCGACTCTACCTGACGCAGTAAAAAACAACAACCGACTGTACCTGACGCAGTAAAAAACAACAACAACCGACTGTACCTGACGCAGTAAAAAACAACAACAACCGACTGTACCTGACGCAGTAAGAAACAACAACAACCGACTGTACCTGACGCAGTAAGAAACAACAACCCACTGTACCTGACGCAGTCCAATAAACAACAACAACCGACTGTACCTGACGCAGTCCAAGAAACAACAACCGACTCTACCTGATGCAGTAAAAAACAACAACAACCGGCTGTACCTGATACCGCCATGTTTTACTGTTGACTTCATGTACAGGGTCAGTCCACATATACTGTATATGTACTTGTAGTAGTAATGGTAGTTTCTGCAGCTGGTGGTGATGTGCCTCTGGTTCTGCTCTCTGATTGGTCGGCTGTCCTGCAGGTTCAGTCTGCTCTCAGGATGAGAGTGGTGCAGCGGCCATCCTTGCGGTGCAGATGGATGGTTTCCTGCAGGGGGCACCGGTCCAGTACCGCGAAGTCCAGGGCCATGAATCCAGTACCTTCACCGGGTACTTCAAAACTGGACTCAAGTACATGGTAAGTACAGGCATACAGTACTGCCAGTACTGCTGTAGAGACTTTCTTCATACACCAGTCTTACATTTGACCGACTTTAGTTTTTTTAAAATTCTTTTACATTTTCTGGAAGTCTCAGCATTTGAATGTTTTTGTTGTTTACTTCATTTTTGAACTTGTACTGAGAGTACCACTCGTACTGAAATAAAGATACAGTACACATCATTTCATGTGTTGACTCAAAGATCCTCTCTGGAGGATGAGTCAGCACTCTGATTCTTGTTCAGTCAAGTGAAAAACTCTCTTTGACACTGATGACATCACTTCCTCTCACACAGAAAGGGGGTGTGGCCTCAGGGTTCCAACATGTGGTGACCAATAACGTGGAGGTTCAGCGGCTCCTGCAGGTCAAAGGTCGACGCTTCGTCAGGGCGACGGAGGTTCCTGTCAGCTGGGAGAGTTTCAACCAGGGAGACAGTTTTATACTGGACCTGGGAGAGGTGAGAAGGGGGGAGACGGGGTAGGGGGGGTGGGGGGATGAGACGGCTGTGAGCATGTCTCTCTCTCTCTTTACAGGAAATCATCCAGTGGTCTGGTTCCCATAGCAACCGCTTTGAGAAGCTGAAGGCTACCATGGTGAGTGGTGACATCATTTCATTACGTCATTATTCACTGACATCACATGTCTGGCTAATTTATTGATTGATTGACAGGTGTCTAAGGGTGTCCGTGACGACGAGCGGTGTGGGCGGGCCAAGCTGCTGTTCTGCAGCGAGGGGGCGGAGCCAGAAAGGATGCTGGAGGTGAGCAGAGCATGTCTCTGACCACTTCCCATTGATGTCGGGCCTCTTCCTGTTGACCACTTCCCGTTGACCTCTGACCACTTCCTGTTGACCACTGAACACTTCCAGTCGACCTCTGACCACTTCCTGTTGACCACTTCCAGTCGACCTCTGACCACTTCCTGTTGACCACTGACCACTTCCAGTCGACCTCTGACCACTTCCCGTTGACCACTTCCTGTTGACCACTGAACACTTCCAGTCGACCTCTGACCACTTCCCGTTGACCACTTCCTGTTGACCACTGTGTTTAGGTTCTTGGGGAGAAGCCGGAGCTGGTTGAAGCTCACAGTGATGACACCAAGGTGGATGCTTCACACAGGAAACAGGCACAACTCTACAAGGTAGCATCTACTAACACTGTGATGGGTATAGATCTATACAGGTGTTTCTCACCTGGATGATGTATTCATCATCACCTCCTGCTACTCATGATGTCACTGCACAGTCCAGATTCAGAGGTTCTTACTGTGAAGGCTTTTATTGTGAAGCACCAGCAGGAAGTATTCACCTGTCTGTCTGTTTACCTGTCTGTCAGGTGTCCAACGCAGATGGTGACATAGAGGTTACCATGGTAGCAGAGCAGAATCCATTCTCCCAGGATGCTTTGCAGTCCAGCGAGTGCTTCATCCTTGACAATGGAGCCAACGGACAAATCTTTGTCTGGAAAGGTTCAAACTTTGTTCTTTTAAAACCAAACTCAGTTCAGACCGGTCTGAAACCAGTTCGGACCGGTCCGAAACCAGCTTGGACCGGTCTGAATCTGGGTCGGACTGGGTTCTGTTGTAGAACCTGGTTCTGATGTTCTTATGGTGTGTGTGCGTGTGTGTGCGTGCGTGCAGGTAAGGAAGCGAACTCTGAGGAGCGGCAGGCTGTTCTGCAGAGCTCAGAGCAGTTTATCAACAAGATGAACTACCCCGCGCACACACAGGTAAATGGCTGGACCGTCTCACCTGAAGTGTAAACCTGAGAGATCACATGATTGTCCTCACCTTTGTAAACTGCCCCCTCAGGTTCAGGTCCTTCCTGAGCACGGCGAGACTCCGCTGTTCACACAGTTTTTTAAGGACTGGAGGGACCCTGACGAGTCCGTCGGCATGGGAATAGCCTATGTATCCAACCATATCGCAAAGATAGAGAAGGTGAACCAATCAGCTTCAAGTTGAGAGAGCCGCTCTGCGTCTGTAAACTGACTCTTGTGATTGGACAGGTTCTGTTTGACGTGTCGAAGCTCCACCAATCAGAAGCCATGGCAGCGCAGCACGGGATGGTGGACCGAGGAGACGGACAGAAGCAGGTCTGTCTGACCAATCACAGCTTTGCAAATCCCATCAGAGTTCTCATGTCCAAGTGAAGCTAAGACTCATTGGAGATGTTGTTTTTCACTGCAGACTAAAGATATGTTGTTTCCTGTCTCTCTCTCTCTCCACCTGTCCGTCTCTCTACCTATCTCTCTCCCACCTGTCTGTCTGCAGATGTGGCGTGTTGAAGGTTCAGAGAAGGTGTTGGTGGATGCGTCTCTGTTCAGTCAGTTCTATGGAGGAGACAGTTACATCATCCTGTACGAGTACCAACACAACAACAGACGGGGTCACATCATCTACATATGGTGAGACGTTACACGCACATGCATGCACACGCACAAACTCACAGTGCTGATGTTGATGTTTGTCGTTCAGTTTAAATAAAGTTCCTGTTGAAACGACAGTATGGGGTTTGTCACATGAGTTTTGACCCAGCCCCCCAGGAAGAGCGCTGCGCTGTGAAGCCGATTTGACATAGTGGCCAAACTGTGGAATTGCACCATCATGTGATGCACCAAAACGACTTTTTCCCATAAGCTAACATTGTGAAAGAAGCGGCTATAAAACGGTGGATACATTTTTTGAGCGTTTCTTTACTCTATATATGGTTTGGACCCTGAAGACCAGTTTGTACTGGAGCGCCCCCTGGTGTTGCTTCCTGTTACTGTTTCTTCTTCTCTCTTCAGGCAGGGGGCGGAGTCTAGCCAGGATGAGGTTGGAGCGTCGGCCATCTTGGCTGTCCAGCTGGATGATGAACTGGGAGGCGGCGCTGTGCAGGTGCGCGTGGTTCAGGGCAAAGAGCCGGCCCACCTCATGAGCCTGTTTGGAGGTCAGCCAATGGTGGTGTACAAGGGCGGGACCTCCAGAGAGGGCGGCCAATCAGAGGTGGCAGATACCCGCCTGTTCCAGGTTCGAGCCAATCCAGCGGGAGACTGCAGAGCTGTGGAGGTGAGGGCAGAGTCAGGTCAGCTGACCCAGGACCTAATCCTAGTGTGCCCGGTCTGACCCGTGTGTCCTGTGCAGGTAGGCGTGTCCTCCTCCAGTCTGAGCTCCAGAGATGTGTTCCTCCTGCTGGCCCCCTCTGGCTGCTGGCTGTGGAGTGGGAGGAGCAGCAGCTCCGCCGAGGAGCAGGGAGCCCAGCACCTGGCCCAACTCCTGCAGGTGACCCCAACCTTGCTGAAGGAGGGGGAGGAGGAAGGTGAGGGGGGAGGGGGAGGGTGTGTGTGTGTGTGTGGGGGGTCCATCAACTGGGCAGCATTAACCTGAGTTTTTATATTTATGACAGATGCATTCTGGGACACGCTGGGGGGGCAGGAGGACTACTGTCGCTTCCATCTGCTGACCAACCAGATGGAGGCTCATCCTCCGCGCCTGTTCGCCTGCTCCAACAAGACCGGAACCTTCCTGGTCTGTCGACCCGCTCACATGACCACATGACCCCATGACTGTTTACTTTGTGCTTGTTTGTAAATAATTTATTCATAAATTCATCAGGATGTAAAATATGAGACACTAACAGCTCTGTGTGTGACACTGTGTGTGACACTGTGTGTGTGTATGTGCGTGTGCGTGGTCAGATGGAGGAGGTTCCAGGTGAGCTGACGCAGGATGACCTCGCTCCTGATGATGTCATGATCTTGGATACCTGGGACCAGGTGAGTCTCCTGTCGTCACCATGGTAACGTGTCCCCTCCTGCCCGTCCTCTTTGTGACCTCACTTCCTGTGTCGTCCTGCAGGTGTTTGTTTGGATCGGAAACGAGGCCCTTGAGGAGGAGAAGACGGAGGCGGCGGCGTCAGGTGAGACAGGAAGTTGATGGTCTGCAGACGCGTCATTAGACGTATTAACAGATGTGACGCAGTGTCGTTTCTAACCAGCCAATCACCTGCTGCGACACCTGTCAGCAGGTGACACGATGATGATCAGCTGGTGAAACAAACAGCTGCTGCTCTGAAGGCAGATTAACCTCCTCGGATTGAACTCGGCTCCTTCAGGTTTTTCATGACTCCGTATTTTTCCCAGAAGAATGTTCGATGATAAAATCAGGATATGAAGAGTTCAAGAAACGTTAATGATGAAATCTAACAGAGTGACAACCAACAAAGAGGCTTGTTGACAGTAGACAGTGTTCTTATCTTCTCTGTCTGTCCAGAGAGAGATGGAATATTCCCAGACAAACACTCAGAATATTTCAGATTATAGTGGTAAATGTATCAGAACATAAATCACTAATTTACAAGAAAAAACTTGAATATTCTCTGACAGAATAATCTTACATTTTTCATTTAACATTCTGAAAGTGTTTTTTTTTGAAGGAACCTCGTCTTCAGTTTTCAAGGCTGCTCAATCTCATCAGATTATATACCTGCAGCGATGACCTCATCATGATTTGGATTTATTCTCTTTAATTTGTGATTTTAATCTCAGTTGCAGAGTTTCTTTCTCAGATTATTAGGCCACGCCCCTCCACCAGCAGCTGTTTTGTTCTACCTACATTGTTCCGAATGTCGTGACAGTAGATTAGACAGTAAAATGTGAAAACAATGAGGATAGTTCAGTTGTATGTGAGCTCCATGTCAGACACTGAGCCGCTGATCAAGATTTACCTGTAGATCAGGTAACTTTAGCCCCAACTGATTCGTTCGGTTCAGGATCAGTGACCCTGGTCCGGGTGAGTCCGGACGCTGACTGTGTGGTCTGTGTCCAGCTCTCCGGTACATCGAGAGCGACCCGGCAGACAGAGACCCTGGAACCCCCACGGTGATGGTCAAACAGGGATTTGAACCGCCCACCTTCACCGGCTGGTTCCTGGGCTGGAACCACGAGTACTGGACCACCGACTGACATCACTTCCTGTTCAAACATCGAGTCACACAGCAGAACTAATGTTCTAATAAAGTCAGTTTGTCAGTTTGATGGTGGAATCATTTATTCTCTATAAATACTGATCAATAACAGAAGCGCTGGATAAACACTGTGTGTGTGTGTGTGTGTGTGTGTGTGTGTGTGTGTGTGTGTGTGTGTGTATACAAACTAGTCATCACAAGTTAAACTGTTTTACAATAAAATCTGATGTTTACATTACAATTAGTAGAATTCTCTGAAACTACACAAACGTCTGACTGTGAAACGCTATGGAAGCCCAGAGCGGCCAAACGCCCACTAACAGTTTCCCCCCTGCTTCCAGTCTTTGTACTAAGCTAGGCTAACCCTCTCTGTGTACTGGACACAGAACAGAGCTGGGACAAAAGTGTTGGACTGTTCCTTTAAGACTCAAACAATCATGAATATATTCAGAAACCATCAATGTGTCGACGCTGAATAAAGTTGAACTAGACTTCTAAACACCAGAGCCACATACAGCCAGGGTTGTTCAGGTGGTCCAGTCTGATTAGAGCCATGTATGGACAGAGTCGGTCCAACAGGAGTGGAGCCATATATGGCAGGTTCAGTCAGAGCCGGGTGGGGTTAATCTGGAGAAAGCAGAGCCATGTAGAGGTGTTGTTCCTGGTTGTTCAGAGCGATCATGAAGACATGCAGTCAAGTTTCAGGAAACAGGAAACATGCAAACCAAACTTTGAAGTGAGGGGTAACCTAACAAGAGGAGCTCAGAGGTCAGGTCTGTTGATTGACAGCTCTGTGGTCACTATGACAGCGTTGATTGGTTTGTTTTAAAAAAAGGTGTGGTTAATGAGTTAGCCCCGCCTCTTGCTGCCTTGCACATCATGCAGATAGCCTCCCCCCCTTCCTTCTGTCAGGGCCACTCAGAGCTCAGCTGTTGCCGGAGTTACGAAACTCTCCGTTCTCGGTGATCTGCAGAGACGATGTGTTGCTAGGAGACAGGCCGTTCCTCTGTGATGTCACAGCGTAGCGCTCCTTCAGCTGAGTCAGCGCCGCCATCAGACGACTGTTCGCTGCATCGAGACTCGCGATCCGCTTCTCCTGAGACAGACAGGAAGTACAGCCATTTAACTGTCACCGTTCACAATAAAAGACAGACTGACAGGAAGTACGGCCCTTTAAATATCACCTTTCACAATAAAAGACTGACTGACAGGAAGTACAGTCATTTAAATATCACCTTTCACAATAAAAGATAGACTGACAGGAAGTACAGTCATTTAAATATCACCTTTCACAATAAAAGACAGACTGAAAGGAAGTACAGCCCTTTAAATATCACCTTTCACAATAAAAGACAGACAGGTACCTGTGCCTCTATGATCTTCTGTTTGGAGTCGACCACCGCCTGCATGTCAGAGTGATCCTTCTTCAACTCTTCTTCTACTGCCATCAACCTGCACAGGTCAGAGGTCAGCTGTCACACACAGACAGACAGACAGAGAGACAGGCAGGAGGACAGACAGGCAGAGAGACAGACAGGCAGACAGACCTGCTGATGATGCTGTTCATCTGGAGGTCTTTATCGTCCTGCAGCCTCCTCAGTCTGCTCTCCGTGTCCTCCAGCCGAGCCTGAAATACACACACACACACACGTTGCTGTGCTCAGGACTCCTTCAGCTTGGAGACATCTGTGATGAAACCACACTGTTGATACAGGTGGGACTTCAGGTGTGTTACCTGGTACTCCTGCAGCATGCGTTGGTTCTGCTGGTCCTGGATCAGCAGTCGGGCTTCACACTCGTCCTGCCGCAACGCTGCAACTCGCAGCTTCTCCTGCAGCAACGCAATCTCCTGCTGGTACTGGACACACACACACACAGAGTCAGACCCAGGAGAACCAGATCAGAACCAGGAGAACCAGATCAGAACCAGCAGGAGCATCTTACCTTCTCTATGAGGGCGTCGTCATGGCGGTCCTCCTCTGCGTCACCGTAGGAGGAGGCGGAGTTCATGTTGAGCAGCCAGGCAGCGGTCCGGTCCAGCGCACAGGGAGACGGAGCCTGAACACACAGAACCAGAACCAGACTGAGACTGTCTGTGTGATGTGTCTATGACAACATGCATGGCAGGTTGCCATGGTAACAGCCTGGTTACCTTGGCAGCAGGTCGTTGTTTCTCGGGGCTGTCCCCTTTGGATGATGATGACGTTTGTCTGAGCCGCGACTGGCTGCTGCTCGGCCAATCAGGACTTGATGACATCATGCTGCCGGAGGCTGGGCGAGGTGGGTAGGCAGAGCCTCCACCACCGCTGAGCATGCTGGGAGGCGTTCGACCTCGAGGAGGTCCTGGTGGGGCAGAGGAGGGGGGGGGGGCTGATCAATGCGTCGCTGAGGACCTGAGGAGTTCTGACGTGGGGGGGCGGAGCTACCTGAGGGGAGGAGCAACAACAATGACATCATCAGGTGAGTCTGTTCTGGACAGTTAACTAATGCCCCCATCAGTTCAGATACAATCTATCTCAGTGTAAATGCCGTCTGTCAGTGACATCATCAGTCAGACTTCCTGTCGTACCTGGGAGGGTCTCAGTGAGAGACAGAGCTCGTCTCGAGTATTCCTCTCCGCTGCTGCTGCTCGACATGGCCGACATCCTCTCCCCTCTCTCCCCCCTCTCTGCCCCTCCCAGCCCCACTGACATCTGGGTAAGAAACGCCGGTTTGGTTGCCATGGTGTTTCTGTCCTCAGCGTTTCCCTGCGACCCCACCGAGCCGTCCGAAGGCGTGGCGTCTGTCTGCTGCCGTGGTGACGTGGTGCTCATGTGATACACGGGGTTCTGGAAGGAGAGGGGAAGGAGCCCTGTCCTGCGCTGCCATTGGCTGTCATCAAGACCGTCACTAGGGGAGGAGTCCTGCAAATCGACCAGGGACAGACTACGGCTCTCATTGGTCAGATCTGGCCCCTCCCTGCGGCCCCCGTTGGTCATTTCAAAAGCCTCATTCTCATTGGGCTCAGAGTAGGACGAGCTGGGAGCTGGAGAGCCCTGCAGACCTGCAGGAAGTGACATCAGCATAACAGGAAAGGTCAGACAGAAGTCAAAGGTCAGACAGAGGACAGTGTTTGATAAAGCACAAAGGTCACCTGATGCAGGCTGCAGACTGGAGCCTTTAGTGACGAAGAACAAGTCTTTGTTCTCTGGAGTCGGAGATGGAAGTCTGGTGAAGTCCACCAACCTGCACACACACACCAGAGTCAGCAGGACCAATACAGTACCAGTACAGCAACAGTACAGCGCCATTACAGCACCAGTACAGCACCGGTACAGGGCCAGTACAGCAACGGTACAGCAACGGTACAGGGCCAGTACAGCAACGGTACAGCACCAGTACAGGGCCAGTACAGCAACGGTACAGCACCAGTACAGGGCCAGTACAGCAACGGTACAGGGCCAGTACAGCAACGGTACAGGGCCAGTACAGGGCCAGTAGAAACAGTAAGTCGAGTTTGAAAATCTTAATCTGTAATGAAACTTTTTGTCTTCTGGATTATGAACGATAAACTAAAAGAATAGCAGATCAATAACATTGATTGATTTATTGATGCTAACAGGATGCTAACCCTCCATCCAGTCCGACGCCGCCCTGCAGGCCGATGGAGGGATTACAGGTAGCCAGTGGAGGTGAGAGGGGCGGGGACAGAGGAGGTGGGGACAAAGGGGGCGGAGACACCATACGTTGAGGCTCCGGAGAGGAAACTGTTATGCCCCCTGGGTTAGCCAGAGCCGATGACACGTCTCTGAGGATCCGAGGAAGAGGAGCGAGCTTCACCAGACAGGACTGCAGAGAGACAGACAGGTAGAGAGACAGACAGGTAGGAGAGACAGACAGGCAGGTAGGAGAGAGAGGCAGGTAGGAGAGAGACACAGACAGACAGGTAGAGACAGACAGACAAGTAGGAGAGAGAGACAGACAGACAGACAGGTAGAGAGACAGACAGGTAGGAGGGAGAGACAGGCAGGCGGGTAGGAGAGAGACAGAGACAGATAGACAGGAGAGAAAAACAGACAGGTTGGAGAGACAGACAGGTAGTAGTAGTTACAGTAGTTCTGCATAATTTATGCAGAATAGAAATTAGACAAATTAAGTGTTCATTTGTTAGTAGTCCCTCATCTTGTAGGTCATTAAATGGTGAAGCTCCAAAGCTTCACCTTCAGAAACCTGCTGGAGTCCAGGACCCCCAGGATCCCTGCTCAGGTGTGTCACCTGCTCAGGTGTGTTACCTGGTCAAGCTCGGTCAGCAGGGTGTGCAGACTGGATAGCTCGCGGCCGAGGTCAATGTATCCATCAAAGCCGGCGGTATGGTTCAGTCCATCAGGGTTTGAGATCTCCTGCAGGAAGCGCTGCATGCTGCTCCACTGACGCTCCACAAAGTCATTCATGAACAGCATGTACTCCTCTTTAGTCCCGAACCTGCAGCAGAGCCAGGACCACATGGACAGGTGAACCAACACCTCATCTACAGGTGAACCAGCACCTCATCTACAGGTGAACCAGCACCTCATCTACAGGTGAACCAGCACCTCATCTACAGGTGAACCAGCTCTGCTCCTTCACAGTAAAAGCTCAAATCAAATCAAGTCAAATTTTAATCATATATCATGACCCTTAACATGTAGAGTAGGTCTAGACCAAACTGTTTATTATTAGTTATTGATTATTAATTTACAGAGACCCAACATTTCCCCTATGGGCAAACACTTGGTGACGGTGGGGGGTGGGGGGTGGGGGGGGGACAGGCACAAACATAGATACAAAGCAACTGTAATAATAAAAGCTATACAAATATTACTACTGTTAAAAATAGTAGTAGCTGTAGGAGCTATCATTTTTAAATATAGTAAGAGATATTAATCATAT
>JBBPCS010004878.1:0-10943 GCA_037974645.1 Hollardia meadi | reverse complement strand
TTTACAGTGGGAGTCAGTGTGCCTTTTTTACTGGCCGTTCTGTCTGATCCTACAGAGCCACCGTAGTTGAGAAGCTAGTAGCTAGTGCTAGTAGCCCTGTGCTCTTTAGCTGTTCAGCGTGTTAAAAAGCACCAAAACGAGACCTCCAAATAACAAATGAAATGAGGATTAATGATGTAAAAAGTTTCTTGCTCACAGACAGACTCTCCTACTCTCTCTGACTTGAATTGTATCCATAATAAAAGTTAATGGAGAAAATAACAGATGATGAAAAAAATCTTTCTAATAAATGAAGAAAGTTGTTTGTGCTCCTTTTGTGGTTCAGACTCACAATTAAAACAGATGTGTAACTAAATAATGAAACCTGGCAGTGATACACTTGAGTTTAATCTGGTATCTGTCTGTAATCTGTTATCTGTTATCCAGTGTTGTGATGAATCAGATCAGTCCGATCAGCTGCAGCGTTCAATGAATAGCTGTTATCCAATAAGGTCAGTAAAAGACTTCCGTGAAGGCTGCTCTCATGTATCCTCGCTCATGGCTCAGAGCTTGCTCCTCGGAGCAGCAATAAGAGCTTTGGGACGGCGTGCAAGATGGCGAATCAGAATAACTTCCGGTTCAAGCTTGGATTGAGGAAATGTCAAATAAGGGTATTTAGATGCACCTTAAGTCTGTATGTTTCTCTCTTTCTGTGCCAGTTCGTCGCGTTATATTTCTTGCCTCCGTTCTTGCATTTCCTGTGTATTTTCTTTAGTGTTTCCTAGTTTGTTTTGGACCTTTCTGTTTCCTGGACCTTGCATTTTTGCTTGTGCCCTTTTGGACTTGTTTGCGTTTATCAGACTGCTTATCTGATTAACCTCTGCCTGCCTCTCCATCCCGTAAGACTTATGTCTTTTTTGGCGTTTATTAAATATCATTATACTGCACCAGCTCTGCGTCAGTGTCTGCCTCTGCGTCCTACCTGGGTGATTTTGGCACAATACATCCAGTGATTAAATAAATCCATGTCATAGTCGTTTCAAGTTTGAAGTCAATTACGTAAAATTCTGAAAAATACTGATTCTCCAGCTCATGAGTTAGTGATTCATTTAAACTATGTGTCACCGCAATCCTTTTCAATTTGACGTTCAGTATTTTTATGATCAGGCATCTGACAAATACTGTTACTAGGCTAATATAATACTGCAGTTAATTTTTTTAGGAGGATATATTTAGTCATTGCCAAGAGCTTAGCGAAATAAAAGTCTACAAGACAACCTGCCAACCTGGCTTGCTGTTGGACTAGTAAGTAAAGTAATATCAGTTGACTGCTGCGTCTTCTGTTGTTGCACTTGCTTGATATTTGGCTGTGTTAGCAAAGTTGTCAACTCACTAGTTTTTCAAAAGCCAAGTCAGCCCATTACGATAGAGGTTTAGCTGCTAGCATGTTGTAGCCAGATGTTAGCAGCATATTGTCTCTGGTTCAGGTTATGTTAGCTTGGCATACTACTGTTCTGAATTGTGTGCAACATAAAGCGTGTGCAAACTTTTACTCACACACGCAAAGCATGAATGTTTTCTTCAAAACCTAAGTTTTGCAGACATATTGTTATGATGCTGCCACATTCATGTTTTTTTGCTAGCACGTACATTATACTCTGACATTGTTATAGAAACCTAGGATTTGAATTTATGACAATGGCTCTCAGAAACTGTGGGGGTATTTTGAGCCAAATCGCAAAAAATATCATTTCCTACTAGGATTGCAGCCCAGTTCACAGTCAAGAGCGATCGCAGAGCTGATGCATGTTGTTTTAGTGCCAGACAATAATATGAACCATGTTGCTGACTATTGAAATGTGTTTTACAAAGATAACCCACTTAGTTAAATGTCTTCCACCTGCCTAGACGCGTGTTTCATTCTAAACTTGTAACATCTGTGAGGGTTTCCTTGTTTGAGAACATGAAGGTCAGTTGAAGGTGGGGGTTATAGGTCAGTCGAATTTAAAATTATACAATTTTTTAATGATGACCATGTTTGTATCTCTAATTGTGTTAGCTCCGTGATAGACCCTCCCTTACCCAATGCATGCTGGGAAAGGCTGCAGTGCCCCATTCAAGTTTGAAACAATGAATGGATATATGGTCTGCTTTTACCCCCAGTTAAATGCGAGAGTCAATATTTACTCTAAAATGAATGGATATCATGGATGTGTCTTAAAGCTTTTAAGCTTTGTGCTATTATTTTGTGGTTTTTCTTCCATTACTGTCCTAAAGCATAATCAATCTTTTGCAAATAATGAGTTAAACAAAGTGCGCTTTGTGATATCTGGCAAACACATCCTTCAGAAAAGGATTGAGTTTCATCAAAGTTTTCATCCATGCAGAACCTTTTCATGAGGCTTGAGTGTTTGGTTTCCAATTCAGATTTTTTTTCTTTTCGAGATGGGCAGATTAAATGAAGCTGAGAGTGACTATTGTGCAGATCAGATCAGTTAAAGGTGCAGTGTGTTAGACTGATTGTAGCCCATAGCGTCAGTATTTGACAACCTGGGAATGAGACTCAACAATTAAATATCCTACACTTTGCACTGTTAACCGCTCTGGACTGGGTAATTGTATAACATTTAAACATCAATTATCATAAAAAGATAAACAACTGAAAAATATGGAAATATTTTGTTTATATTACACACACAAAAGTATTTGACTATGTACCTATGTACCTGTTAGTGATTCTGCAACGTCCACCCAGCTGCAGTGAAGCTGTGTTGGTGTTGTCGGTGGGGAGTGCATGGATCGACAGTAATGAACGTTCTTACGACCGTAGAAGCCTCCATCTATCATTAACACTTGACCAGAACCACACTGCAGAGTGTTGCTGCGACCCGCACATACAATGGATCTCCCAGACTCTGAAGTATACAGAAGCAATACAAAGTGGTAACTCATCAAAGCATGATTCCGTATACTGTTTTTTCCCAAAAGTTTTAGTAAGATACATACCAAATTGGCAGATAAAAGGCAGATTTTTGTTGCAGTCACTTGTGGCTTCCCATTGGAAGCCTGAGTCTCTCAGTATGTGCCCACATGCTGCTCCTGGCAGTGGGCTGCTCACCCATCTTGAATAGGTAATATGTGAACCATCCAGCCAAGACAGAGGACCTGAGGATGGAACAAACCTCCGCTGAACACATTTCATATTAGATCTACTAACAGTTTGACCTGAAGTGCCTGGAAGTAACAATGAGGTCACCTGAGGTGACAAAGATGTAATATTTCATCAAAATATTGTGCTTCTGTTCATTTGGTCGGATTCTTCAAAACAATGTCCATACAGTGTATAAGGGCAGTACGAATATACCTCTCACCATTAAGGTCCACTTTATCAGGCCTTTCATCTTTAAGATACTTTAAAAAAGGGGCAACAGATTAAATGAAATTACTGCTTTCAACGAAAAGACTGCAGGGCTTATAATATACATATATATATATATATATATATATGTTTTTTTTAATGTCAAATCACATTAAAAGATTACACCAACGATAACACTAACAAGGATTGCCTGTGTAGCCAAAGCCTATAGTGTTAAATAGTGTTTAATCCTCTGCCATAGACCTCCATTGTCAGCCAAAAAACTATTAAAAGCACTGATATGAGCAACATTGTTGCATTGGGTGACATGTGTCTTTATTAAAATGAACATGATCATTGTAGATTATTTAAAACACAAGGGAGGGAATATATTAATACTTATACTTATACTTACATACTCATTGTAACCACTTTATAAAACACACAGGCTCCCAGGCAGTTTTAAAAACATATTATACATATTATTTTAATGTTGCACATTTTTTCACTTCTTGCAAATATATCTGTACTGCTTGAAGTCAGTTCTCTCCCCACTGTGGAAAGAGAGGACTTTGCCCCAGTTGAAAGAGGAAAAGTGAGAATAATAACTAATCAGAATAAATTGGACAAAACTGTACCATATATACCATAATATACTATTACTACGACTAAAATGAATGACCAGTGATCATTTCTTCAGTGATGCGCTAAATTGCAGAATTTGACAAATTGAATCAAATTTGCAAGTGAATTAAAATTAAAGACCAAAAAAATAGACAACTCAGGTTTTGTACCCTTCTAGATATAAAATTAGCCTAGTGTTCTTACATCTCTCACAGAATTACAAGGAGGTGAGAGTGATACCATTGTGCTGTAACAATAAATCCTTGATAGTATGTTAACTTTTTTCAGCTATTATGCAGCACATGCTTGTTCTGCCAATAATGTTTAGGAAATTGTTAAATAAGATTTACCTGCTTGTGAATACTCATCTGTCTAATGGACAGAAACCTATGGGCATCTGCATGGGAGTAGATCTTTTCAAAGTTTATAATTTACCTCAGCAGTTGTTTGTATTCCACATTTCGGACCTCTTACCTTCACCAGATGGCGAGGATGCTGCTCCAAGCCACATGTCCTTCTTGGGATCCAAGTGTCTTTGAATAAAACATTGTGTTTCTTCATCTGGTATAAATGCAAGGCGGCCGCCACGCTGCTCACACCAAGCCTGGGCACTGAAAAAAGTATGCTGGAGACTCACAAACTCATAGCAGGAGCCTTCAAAGGGCTTCTGGTATTCTGGACAGGAAACGGTAACCTTCGCCCTATCTTCAGCACAAGACAGACAGCTGAGTGTCATCAGCATCAGCAGGGGCACATACGTGTGGCACATCCTCTCTCTTTTCACTTTAAAAATACACAAAAAATAAATAAATTGTATCACATCATTATTTTCAACTCCGTGGTGCTCTATGTGGAGTGTAAAAACTTATACTTCTTTACTCTTTCATCTGATGTTCTCATACAAACACCCTGCTGACATCCTGCTTTTAAAGGGGTCTGGCATGAGCCTATGTCTGGGTTTAATGGAACATTGTTTACCTAACAGCAAGGCTCGAACAAAAAACACTGAATGCATTACCTGTGTACACAGACGGAGGTGCAACAAAGGAAACCTGGAAGAGTGGCATCAACCAGATCAGCAAGAGAGCTTAATGAAAAAGATTTACAGTTTTACATTTTTAAAAATCTTAACAGAAAGACCAATGGAAGTATTTTTTGTTGTGACATATTTCAGTGTTGTTTACAGCAAGATGAAAAATGAAAGTTCTAGAAATAAACCAAGGTCACTATTCTGTGAGATAAAAACATTTCAAACTATCTTTTTTTAATTTTATCGAAGATGCATGTTATTTAACCACAAAAATATTTCTATAAAATGAAAAAAAGATACTATACACATACAAAGCAGCTAAAATCAGTACTTGTATGCTAAAGTGGTTGTTCATAGTGATGAACCCACAAAGAATTATTACACTATGCAGTTCTGCTCAGCTCTAAGTAACGGCAGCTCATTGTTTTGCTTTTTCCACCCACTACCTGAATGCTTTAATCAGTGTCCTGTCCAGATGCAGGAGAAAAAAACGCCAAAAAACTACTGTTCATCCCCGAATAACAGACAAAGTCAGCGGTTAGTTGGTGAACACAGCAAAGTTCCTTCGTGAGTTGGTGAGCTTATAGTGTGAGTATTGGACTCCAAAACAAGACTTGAACACACTGAAGGCAAATGTTGCCATATGAACTGAAAAGGTGGTTAACCATCTTATTAAAATCTAAGTAAAGTCACTCATTCAGTGTGCCGTGGTTAATTTTCACCTTCACTTTTAATATTCCTGCGACCGACCAGCGCCTGATCACTTATGCTGGCTGTGCGGAGTTCTGCTTACAGGTGATTAACCGTGTTTCCAGATCTCCTTGAAGAAGCAGATGTAATTTAAAACTATTTATTTGTTAGTGCGTACTTTATGACTACATGACTTTATGACAAAACCTTCCTACCCAATAGACATTTGTAAGGTTTTTTCATGAAACCTTTCTACACCTTTCTGTAATTTTCTTTGCATGTTGATAACATACAGTATAACTTTTGTGAGTTCAATTCAAATTGAATTTAACGTGTAAAAAAAACAATCAAATGGGACTTTAATGGAGTGGGATGTTACTGAATTTTTACAGTTACATTTTCTGTAACCTCTTGCACAGTGCAATGCATCTTTTTTTCATTTTTGAACTTCTATTTGAATTCATTCTGCACAATTCACTGCAATTTTTGCACTATTCTTTTGTGTGTGTGATTCGTCAGGTGCTGCTGCTGCAAAAAGCAAATAAACAAAGTATCTGTATCTATTAGTTTTAGCTAGGTTTACCTCTATGCACATCTGTACATAATGCATATATTTATTTATTAATAACTAAGTTCTGCCTGCAGAGATAAAGCTCCATTCAATCTACATGTGTGTCACAATGAGGACATAATGATCAAATAGGAATGCCACAGTTCAGGCCTCATCATTTCACCCTGTTTGTTCGCTCAGCACCATTTTGTGTAGCAACACTGAAATTCAATAGAAAGCATCATGTCGCCTTTATATGTGTGGTAGGTTCACTTCTCTAAATGCTGCATGTTACTGCAGAGAAAAAATTCATAAAAATCTGTTTTCAATATAGATATGAAACTACGTCTTCACAACTCATTTAATTGAAATTGGCAGAGTTTTGCTTCAAAGTAACAGTCAAAACAGACATAATAATATGATAGACAGATATTTAGAGAAATTCGGTGAATCTCATCTCTAACTATTTACTTTTTCAGCTTATACATTATTGTAAAAGTTTCCGTCTTAGGGGACAGGTAACCGCAAAATCAAAAATACATATTTTTCCTCTTACATGTAGTGCTAGATATCCATCTAGACTGTTTTGGTGTGAGTTGCTGAAATTTTGAGATATGTAGTTGTGATATGTGTTGAGATATGCTGTAGAGACAAAAGGATTAATTTAATCACTGTATGTCATCCCTTCCCCTAAACTGGAGAATCAGTATTTTTAGTACCTAACTTAAATCATAATAATCAATGGCAAATGTATTTTTGTATGTATTTCTTTCACACATGCCCATTGAAGTAAACAGAATATATAAAATGGCCAAAGAACAACGTTAGATGACACATTGTGTGGTTACCATAACAGTGGTAGTACAGGAATTACTTTTAACATGGGGGTGGTGAGAAGACATTTGGTGGTCTCTTTGGCGAGAGCGATATATTAAGTTCACTCAAATTGATATAGATTTTTTGATGGGCCTTCTTTTAGATGGCTAAATGTGTTTTGTTGCTGCTCCTGTGCACAGCAGCACATACTGTATATCGATTAGCTTCCTACACCGGTGCTGCTGCTTCTTCTCCAAAGTAAACTGGGGACGTGCCAACCGCCATCTAGCTTACTGTAAGCTTTGTTTTTGCTGTCTGCTTTTCTCTTTTCATGCATGGCATGTGAAATTTTTTTAAATTTATTTCTCTGACTGCCTCTTGTCCTTTTGTATTTCACTTATGAATATTCAATCTATCATGTGTCCAAACTGCAACAATTTAGACACTGCACGTCCTTGGGTCCCAAGCAATACACCCACAAAGTGTAAATAATATGAACGGTTTTTGGGATAGTCTGAGGAGATACAGACAGATAGGCAGTGTTTTACATTAATGGCTGACCCTGTTAACCGTCAGACAGCTGCAGCTAGCTAGAACAGCGTGAACAATGAATAGGCCGAGTCGCGGAGAGCACAGTTTATTATTTTTTTAAACTTTGGGGATTAAAAAGTGGATGTCTTTACTTTCATTTCTCAACCTCTGCTACAGTGAGTGTGGTGTGTGGTGCTCTATAATATTGCCACCATCAGGAAGGAAAGAGCACCATGCCATTAGCTGGTACCACCCGATGCAGTGGATCCCGTGATATCGGATCACCCGACAGGAAGAGCCGTCAGAGAGGCCATCACACATCAATTTTTCAGTTAATAAAAGACACATTGAATTATTCTATTTTGATTTATGTATTTATTTATTTGCATTCTCCCTTTCCTAAAGTTTAAAAGAAAAAAGTTGAATTAGTATGAGATGGTTGACACATTGATAAAAGGATGCTCAGTCAATAGAAATATGTTCCAGTTTAAGTTAATAGAGCGTCCGCACAGTGTCAGATCCAGCCTGCACAACAAAGCACATTGAGATAACATGGCACGCAGGATTCAACACCACTATTTGTCAATATGAAAAGCTACTCTTTGCATTCTCTGAGAGGCCTGAGAGGTGGTAGCCATGTTTGGGGAGAGTGGTTGACTTAGCTCCTCCTGAAAGACAATTAATGTGATAGCAAAATGACCAACACTTCATTCCCTTGAAGGGTCATTCTCATTCAATAGATGTATGACTTGAAATATCAGCTCATGACAATTCGCCATACATACATAGGCTAGTATTGGCCATTAAGCAGACGTAAAAATGATTAAATGGGTCAACCTGGATGCATGTCATACATGACTGACATGGTCTCCTCACACAAGTCCTCCTGAATAAAAAACAAAAAAAAAAAAACAATACAGAGAAAACATCAACAACAGTTACAGTGTGTCAACATCCACAAAACTCCTCCATTATTTCCACACTTACCTCTACCTGAGATTCAGATGAGTGGCATGCTGGTGGCTGGAGCAGATTGATAGTATCCCCCTCAACTGTACATGAGGCTGGCGTGTGAACTACATACAAAATTTAAACTTTAAACTAATTAAAACAATTTCTGTAATATTACACTGTACATAAATGGTGGACATTGAGCTGCCAGAAGGGTCAGAACTGACTGCCCAATTGACCTCCTTCATTACAGGCCTTCCTCTGTTGTTTGCAAGTGCCAACTCCTCTGCTTGTGAAAATATGGCAGTATGTGACCCCAATCCCTGCCCTTTTCTGTTTGCTGTGATCACATTAATAAGATATTATAAGTGTAAGCTACACACCACATCTGTACTCAGTAGCATTTCATCCTGACTTGTTGCCAGGTACACTTTCCACTGGCAGCTGAAATTATTGTTAGAATGAAGTTATTTTTAACACAATACATTACATTCATTCAGCCCTGCAGATGCTGTAGGGAGTAGATTCAATTCGTTAATGTGTAAAAGTCTAATGTGTAGCCCATGTGTATAATTAAATTATCCTAATAGTTGTCATACATTTAGATAGAATATTTCATGTGTCCGTACTATGGCGGCGTATTGGGGCAATTGGAGGTAAAAAAAGCTTATGATAATATGGTAATATCTAAATCTATGGAGCCAGAACAGTGACAGTAAGTTATGAAATTGAAAATAAAAAATTGGCATTGAAAAGAAAACCTGAATTGAAAAAGGAAACAATAACAAGTTGTATTGGCACTGAAAAAAGTTTCACTGAAAAATAAAGCAGACATTAAAATTTCCAATCTTCCAATCTTATTATCTTATTTTATTTTTTATATTTTTTGGCATTGTGATTTGTTTTTCAATATCAATCTTCTGATGCAAGAAGTACATTATTTGCATATGATTTGCCTACTTAGGAAGGGCCAGCATTGTCTTCCCGATTCCGCTGTCTGCCATTTGTTCAGCCTGGTCTGACCACATATCTAGTAACAGGGCCGTCGGACTGGGGATTGCTTCCGCATGTTCACCTGGAACCTCCAAACCACAACACTGTCAACACTGACTTTCCTTGATAATCCCGAGTTAAATCTGAGTAGGTTAAACTCCCTTCGTAGTAAAGCCCTCAGGTCTCCTCATAAATGTGTCCTCACCGACACACAGGAGTGAATACTGCTGCAAACCCCTAGACTGTCATGGTTTCAGTGTTTGTAGGCTATTTTCTTGTGTTGAGTTTCTAGATTATTTCTCAGTGTTTATTTCTTGTGTTATGGTTTGAGTTTCTTGTTTCCTGTTATATTTTGAAAAGTATTTTCCTTGTGTGTCATGTCCCTCTTTATATTTCCTGTCTTTGTTCCTTTCCCTCCTTTTGTGATTGTCTGCCCTGCCCTGATTGGTTTCACCTGTGTCAGGTTAGTCTTCCCTTCCTTGTGTATTTAAGTTGGTGTTATACCCTCTGTCGTCATCAGTTCATTGTGTGTCTGTGTCGGTGAGTGTTACCCTGTATACCTCTGTTCCTGCCTGCCTGCCTGCCTACCTGCCTACCTGCCTGTCTGTCTGTCTTGTGCCCATTGTTTGCTTTTTGCCTCTGAGTTTTGGACTCTGTTTGGTTTTTGGATTTTTTACTAAGTTATTGGTTTTGACCCTTGCCTGCCTTTGACCTTTTTTTGTTTGCCTATATTTAAATAAACAGTTTATTGTACCTGTTTGCCTCCTGAGTCTGCACCTGGGTCCAACCCGCTCCCTCATATTCCTGGCTCTCCCTTAACACAGACTAGCCCTAATTTGCTATTCTTCCAAAAATGAGCATCTCACTTAGTTCCATTATGAGCACCTCAGTTGGATTACCTGTATATGTCAGATGCTGGTGAAACTCAGTGTTGTTTAATTGATGGTGAGCCTCTCTGGCTCAGTTAAACTGGCACAGAACTATCTTCAACCTAACACCCAAGAACCATGGTTGGGTTGAAAACCCAAGGGATCCTACAAATGTAACAATTGTAACCTTTGCACAAATGTATTACAAACCAAGACATTTATGGATTTTACATCTCAGTAAGAGTTCACCATCAATCATTTTATTAACTGTAAAACCACATTTTTTGCTCTATAGGCTAGAATGTCCCAGTTGCAAGACAGGTTACCAGAACAAAATATGCCATTCGCACAGGGAATGTCATGGCGAGACACTCTGAATTTCCATAACACGCATTACAAGCCTTTGGTATTAGGCTTTGGTATAGATTTTACAGATTTTTTTAAACCTTTTTTTTTCAATTATGTCTTTATTTATCCAGGAAGTCCCATTGAGATTAAAAATCTCTTTTACAAGAGAGACCTGGCCAAGGTAGCAGCCAATCACAACACATT
>JBBPCS010004877.1:0-10944 GCA_037974645.1 Hollardia meadi | reverse complement strand
AGGACAACATACTGGACTACTACTTGGTGACAGTGGATATGCTCAGAGTAACTTTTTATTCACTCCATACATAAATCTCACAACAGCTGCTCAGCAAAGATATAACAGAGCTCATATCTGCACAAGAGGGATGGTCGAGCGTATGTTCGGAGTATGGAAAAATCGATTCCAGTGTTTTTACGCAATACACTGCGTTTCAAGCCCAGAAGATGCTACAAGGTGATCATTGCTACAGCTGTGCTGCACAACTACCTGAAGCGGCATCACCATCCTGATCCTCCATTGGAAGATCAGGATCAAGCAGATGTGTCCGTGGCTGATGTAAACAATGACCAACGAGGCCTTGCACACAGAGATGCTTTTACATTGCAGCACTTCAACTAGGTGAGATCCATTTAAATATGGAATGTATTCATTATGGCTTATTTTTGCTTTGTTGTTTTGCTTTGTAGAAAATAAATAAATTAATAAATAATGTGCAGCAAAAATTAAATGAGTGACTAAACAAAGGCTGTTTTAAAATGTAGCTTGTGGTGATTAAAATACTCAAACTCATGAATGTTCAAATGACACATTTATTCTTTAACATCATGGCTGGTAATCACAATTGTCTCATTACTGTATCTTTTTTGCATCATAGCTCTCTCTTCCAACTTCAAATCCAATTCAAACTGTAGAATTTTCATTTCATGTTCTTCCTTCAGATATTTCATTTTTTGCTCGTGAAATTCTCTAGCTAACTGTTCATGCATGCTCATCTTTTTTGTTCTTTGCTGAAAGGTGGTGCCAGGATCTTCTCTCAGGGATGCTTTGGCAGATGTGGAGGGCACACACTCAATGTACACTGGCACTTCCAACGTGTTGAGATTCCTTTTCTCTGGAAGAACACCGTTAGATGCACAAATTAACTCATACGGACCTGAGAGAAGCATAAGACTGACACAGACAGTGGAATATATTTACCGAAGGAAGTAACCATTTTAATTTCTTTGGTATATTTACTATTTGTGCTCATTTCTTCATCTGAACTGTCCAAATGGTCATCATCTGGTTTACCATCCAGAGGTTGCTGGTGCTCCATTATTCCCGACAGCAAGTCACTCAATTCATCAGTCTTGTCTTTTTTTGGTGGTCCGCCACCAGTAATAAATCGTCCTCTTCTGGTCTTTGCATTCTCTTTTTTTAAAGCCAGTTTAATATTCTTCCACAGAGTCTGTCAAGGCAGATATCATTCAATATAAGTGATGTCACAAAAATATGAATGAGAAATGTGAAATAATGATAATAATGAAGATATCTCACCTGAAGTTGTTATACTATTCTTGTGGTTACATTTTCATTTGCGTTGAATTCACTGCAAATTGCAGCCCAACCACTCTTTTTCTTTTGCTCAGTAGAAGCCGTATGGTTTTTAGTTTCAATAATTGGATGATTTGACACAATTTGTTTTAGTAGTGTTTTTTCATACTCACTGAAGTTTTTTGAACAAATTCTCTTTGCCTCTGCCATTGTTTTGTGTCCAGATTCACACCAGTCAAATTGTGTTTTCTACTCCACTCCGGGTTTTTATGATGACCAGTAGACCAGCAGTATGTGCTCATACTTAACCTAGTGAGGCTTAAGCCAGGTGCTCTCATTTAGGCTTAGTTTGACTTACTCCAGAACTCCATAATCTCCGACTAACTAAACCAAATTTAAGCCACATTCATGAAAGCCACTTAAATGCCCTGGTTTAACTAATACAGATTAGGGCCTACTGCTGGCTTAATCTAAGCCCTGTCTGTGTATAAAGTGTGTATAAATGTATAAAGTTTAAAGGGTGTGATGTATATAGTCTCCTTTATTATTTATTTGTAATTGTTTTGTTATATACTTAAAACAATTAGGGGCCGGTATGTAGAAGCCATTTTAGTGTATTGTTGGCATGTTATATATTTTTGTTCAGATATATCTTTCAGTATTATTTTGAATACTTGGTGGTGGTAATTAGATACACAGGGTTGTATATGTATAGGGTCATAAGTGACAGGAAAGGGGCGGCACAGGTAGAAGGAGCACAAACAGTTTTCACCAGACCTGAAACAGAACAACAGGACAACACGCGACTCGCAGACATAGACACTGGAAAGACGTAAAACTGCCATGTTACTGCTGTTGCTGCTGGAGGTGGAGCTAGTTTGAACTACTTTATATACAGTTTTATATACAGGGACGCCAGATATACCTGAGGGGTCTAAAGATGATTATGGGAGAGGGAAGAAGGAAAAACAAAGTTCTGGTACTCAAATCTGTTTTCAGTTTTTGGACTCATCTTTGGTTTTTGGTTAGATATTGGATCGTTTGAACATTTATTGAAATTAAACCATGTAAGAAGTTTAGTGGGAAAAGTCACTATTTGTTTGAGCTGTTAACAACTAATAGACATCTGATATGTGACCCCGAAAAAGACTAAACTTTGGAAAGAGAAACACTTGAAGTCACTTTGCTGGAGCCTCATATTAGCCTTGACTGAACTTCAGAACTTACAGTGGAGTCAAAGAAGGGATCTCTTCACAGCCAGTAAGGAGAAGGGGAATGATCAACCCTTTCCTACTGTATGAGTAGTATGTAAGTATTGTATTAAGGTTTTCTTTCAGACTATCAACTTTGGGGAGTGTGTTTTCAATCCCCCCACCCCCCTTCTGAAGATGAAGAGTTGCAGTCCTTTTGTGTCTTTCTGGATGTCTGTCCACCAGTGCTGGCCTTCCTCTGTCCAGCCTTGACGTCTTCCGTCGACACTTCCTGTGGGATGCTGATGTTGGTGGAGCCAGGTCTTGGTTCCCCCCTTGTCTCTTACCTCATCCACCACCACATTTCTGGGTTTACTGGTGTCTTTGGTTCTGCAGCTCTCTCTGTGTCTCTTCCTTGGTGTTTCTCTGTCAGGGCTGGCCTTCCTCTTGCTCGGCCCTGCCCTGACATCCTCCATGAACACATGGTCAGGTTGACAGCTGTTGGGGTTTTTGCTGCTTGTACTGCTCTCTCTGAGTTTCTTCTTCTTTTCCTGCCTGTCACCACTGGCCTTTCTTTAACTGCTCATCACACTGATGTGTTTAGGTTTAATCTGCAATAATACATCATAGGTTATAAGTTAATTTATATTTTGTATTATTAGAATCTGAATCTGTAAAGTAACTAGTAACTAATGTCATCAAATAAATGTAGTGCAGTAAAAAGTACAATATTGTGAGGTGTTGCGTGGTAGAGGTTTAAAGTAGAAAATGGGGGGAAAAAATGGAAAATGGAAATACTCGAGTAAAGTAGCCGAACTAAAAATTGAACTTACAGTCCTTGACTAAATGTGCTTAGTTACCAGTAAATGTGCTTATTTGTTGACAATAGGAAAAATATCACCAGACTACAGACTCACCTATCCTTTAGTGATATTTCACTTTTATTCAACCTCTTTAGTAACCTGTTTTGTTTTTTTGTCCTTTATAATACAGTACTTGTACTCTGATCCTCTGTGATTACGGTGGTTGTGGGTGTAAGTTGTCTATTGACCACTAGATGTCCTCCTACATATCATGACCGCTTCATGATGACAGCCGCTTCAACTATAGCCAGGAGATTCTGTTGTTCTCACACACACACAGGCACACACGCGCGCGCGCGAGCTTATTGACCACGCCCCTTTGTGAATAATTCATCACCTCCCGTCGACTGGAGGCGGCTCGTGCCACCGGAGCTCTTCAGACGTAAGCTCGTGCTCACCGGAGGAAGGGGAAATAATGGTCATAATGTCACCGTCCGTCTATTGATAAGGAAAAACTAATATCTGGTAATGAATGGGGATTTGGGAAGAGCGGGAATCCGCCTCACGCACGACTCCGTTGGTTTGTACCGGTGATTTACGGAGGACACACCGAGGGCTTGATATTAACCCGACCGTGACCGACCTATTATCTGCCGGTCAGACGTTACTCTTATCACCGGTGATTTGAGGGAAAATAAACGCTCCAGGTAGGTTCATTGTATTTCCTGTGCATTTGTGTTCCTGCGTGTGTGTGTGTTTGTGTGAGCGCGAGGGAAGGAGAGATGTAGTAAGATGGTGTGTGTGTGTGTGTGTGCGCGCGCGCGCGTGTGTGCGTGCGTGTGTGTGTGTACATGTACCAGCACAGCCATATAAAAAAAAAAATAATGATATTAATAATAGAAATTAGGTCCAGCCTTATTATCAATTATTAAAAATAAATTATTTGTATCTTTGTTTTTGTTGTTTTCAAATGATTGTGTGTCCCATAATGACTTGAAGAGACTGAACTCAGCACAGCAGCTCTGGGTTACTGTGAAAATATTGTGGTGTGAATATAAAACATTGCTTTAAAACGATCCTCACTTTTGTCTCGATGATGTTACAGTGGACTGAGATTTTGACCAGGGCACTTTTGATTGTGAGCCAGACACCAGCACAACATTGTGGTTGTACTGGGAAGAGTGGGAGGGGAAAAAAGTAGAAGGTGACAATACAGACTGGATGAAATGGAGTGTGGTAGGCTGGAGTAGATAACCCTCGTGAGGAACTGTGGATATGCATGTGTCAGCGAAGGATTTTGCTTTTCCCGCCCTTCTCGAGCTGCTGTTCTCCTTTCTGCCCTGGTTTTCTCCCACATTTTGCTCACATTCCATATTCCTGTTGCTTGTACTGGGCTGGACGTCTGCTTGAGCCAGCTGGTTGGTGGTTAACAGTTGTTTTGGCAGGAAAAAGAAATCCTTTGTGTGGAAATGACAGGATTATCTCTCACAATACTATGTCCAATATTAATCTTTATCATTCTGTGTGTGTGTCTACTGGCTATATAATCTATCTGTCTGTGTATCTATCCTCTTTATTTGCTGCATTTATGCATTTAAACAATCTAGAAATAAAATGGGTTATTTTAAAGGAAGCATGCTTTATATGGAACCGATAAATTAATAATGAAATTATTAGCTGATAAATAGAGCTGATAATACAAAGCCAAATTGTTTTGACCTCACAAGCGCAGCATCTACACACTCCAATACAGTATTTGGCGGTGTGCACCTTTAGAGTTACAAATAAACACAGAGAACAAGAAAAATAACGAGTGTGGACGGTATTTACAGTTTCAGAGGAAGACTCCATCATTGTAATTTAGGAAACATGTTCCACAAGGGTTCAGAGAGGAGGGAAAAAGCGTTTAACACAACAAAACGTATAAGAGCTATGGAATATTAAATCATCCGTCTCCGCTCACTACATCTTAGCCTTTCTTACCCACAGGTGAGCATCAACCACAGGTTATGAACTTCTTAAAATGTGAAATGATCTGTTATCAGTGTTGGTCATGGAAAGCAGGTAATCGTCAGTTATTGGTTATTAAAAATACATATTGTGCATCCTGCGTTGTTTTACCTTTTATAGTAATGATAATAAACATAACAATAACAACAATGACAATGATGAAACACAGAAATACTCATCTCTGTGTTGTTAGTGCACTTATTCTGAATCATTTAAAATTCCTCTAGTTTGGCTGATGTTCAGTTCTTGACTTTTCGGGAGAATATTTACTGTAAATGAACATATTAACTGAAAAATGTAGTGATTAGATGTTTCCCCTTCGGGCTGCATACAGCCCCAACAACCGTTACCAATAAGGTAGGACAGGCAGTACATCACAAGAGGGACGAAACTTGGGGCTAAACAGCTCCATTTGCTGCTTGTTAATAATCTCATTGCTATTCCCTGTCTGTCTGTCTGTCCAGGTACAGTAGCTGGTGAACAAAGCTTCATATAGGTTTCCAGTGATCCCTCTGACAAAGTTGTTTCTTTGTCATATTTTGTCTCCCCCGCAGCCTCTCTTTGGCTTCCTTTCCTAGACAGTGGCAGTGCAGATGGGTGTAATCCCATGATAATCTGCCTAACCCTATAGTTCATAGTCTGGGTTTAACACTGCTCTGATTAAAAGCCCCCCCACCACCGCCATGTAAGTCATTAGTTTAATTACATCACTCACACAGAATCACTAGTGCTAATTAAAGGAATACAAAACTTGGTTAAGTGTCAGGCTGGACAATGATTTTTTGTTTTTTCCCGCTCATTTTTAAACGCTCTCCATAATCACCTGCCAAACTAGATATACATTTTTACCAACCTGCCTGGCTGGTTCACTCCCATCTTTAGCCCAGTGCGCTAAAAATAAGTGATGGAATATTTCTGACAAATTGCGTGATAGCTAATAGAAAATAATCTGTCGTGTTACTGTGCAGTACCTGTGTCCCTTGGGAAGAAACTGTCTGGGAAATGGGCAGTGTGTGATTTAATGCGCTTGCATCATTTTCCATATGGTGGACCACCTGACTTCTGTCCTTGATGATCTTTCGAGCTTTTCATATTGCAGAAGGTAATGATAATGGAGTCGCATGTGCAAATGAAGCTATCCTTCAGCAGTTTGCAGTCCTAAGCCTTCCAATCCCCCCTAGAATGCTCCAGGAGTCCCCTGGTGGTGGGCTGCAGTATAGGTCATAAACCTCCTTAATGATATCAGATAGGACATGGGCCAAACTAAAAACTCAAAGTACACCTCAAATAAATTTTTCCCACAGATGGTTTCTGGCATTTTAGGTAGTTCTTATCACGCTGATGTATGTTCAAGTGTTCATTTTTCTGATTAGAATTTAATAAGTTATTTGATGCTATAAACATAGTAAAACGTCATGATTGACAGCTAAGCCCTGCTCGCGATTGAGTCAGGCAGGTGTATGGGCGGGAACTCAATACCATGACTCCGCTGCCCGATCACCACTGCTCAGCCTCTGGTTTACGTCAGCAGCACAAGATGGCAGTGCTCATATCTGGGAAATTCTGGCTTCATTTTTGTACAGTGGGAGGAAGTGGAGACGCGTCATCCATCTTATTATTATATCCATCACATTTATGTCAATATCAGTGATTAAAAATTATAGGCACAACTGGAAATAAACAACCTGTTAGATTATGTCCATCTCAGACCCACTGCTGATCATCTTTTGTTTACATACCTCTGTAAGTGACTTTTCAGATAACTATCTTTTACCATCTTCCAGATTCCTTATGCTAAATTGGGTGAATGGCTGCTGGTAGAGCTCAGTAGAGAAAACAGTGCCCAGTGACGGCTCAGGTATAAAAACCGGCCTTAGAGCTTTGACTCAGACCGGCCAAGGAGAAAAAACACTTCCCATACAGCCCTGTTCAAGAAACGACTGTTAAAAAGGGAATTGATTATGTAAATTAGGTAGAACAATTTAAGTAATTGAAACCTATGTGCAATGTTTTTTTATTTGTTTTCTCTTAAACAAGAAGAGTTTTGACAAGTTTTGATTTGTCCAGTAATTACGGTGATGCCTGTATCTGATTACTTTCATCTCTGACAGAAGTTTGGTAAAGAAGTTTGGTTGAATACTGTAAAATGTCTGTAACTCCAAACTCAAAGTACTTTTACCTCCAAACTGTGGTCAGCTGAAGTACATTTATTCACTTTAAACTTGTGTCGTCACATTAAACTGCAGTTGTTTAATGCTTCATGTTCTTCTGAATAGAAACTCTCAGTCCTGCTGTGTGTTTAGCTCCACTGTAAGCTATTAGCTCTGTTAGCTGTTAGCTCCCTCAGCCAAACACCATGCAGGATGGCTCACGAGCAGCTACTCTCCTCGTGCTGGTTTCAATACAGATTTGCTGTGTCCTCTAACCAGCGCAACATATTGTGAGGTCCTGCCTGCAAGCTGTTCGTGACTGAGGGGATTGATGGCCCGGTACTGCGGGAAGATTTCAGAATCTTCATATTTTCCGTGACGTTAGGCCTCGTGCTGAGTAGCCACTCAGTGATAGTACCTATAGTTTAGTTTAGTTTAGTTTATTAGGATCCCCATTAGCTGCAGTGAATGCTGTCGCTATTCTTCCTGGGTTCTTACATATAGTAACAGCATGAGAAGATGCAAAGCGTTGTGGTGAGCGCTCCGCTCAGTTTGTCATTTGCTAAATGATGGTCTGTTGGTCTCAAACATGTTTTCTGTCGTCCCTGACAGGACGCCATTCAAGCCCTGCACTTCATGCTGCATATAGAAATGCGTATATCACGTATATCTGATCAGACTTTATAGAGACCACCGATCAAACTATTTACAACAAATATCGCCTGATAACGATCAGTGGCCAGTCAATGGACGCACGCTTAGTGGGAGTCTTTTGGCACCTCACGATTAATTTTTTCTCACTGTGTGACTACATGCTACATTTAACAAAATACCTTACCTTGTTTCCCTTCAACTTCATGGAAGCTTCAATACGCTAGCTTTTAAACCAATTGCCTCTGGTGGTATTGTTAATTAATTAATTAATTTTAAATCATCTTACAGTCATGTCTGTATGTGAATAAGAAAATGTGGCGTTATTAACATTATGTCTCCAGCAGTGAAAAACAGCCTCTCTGATGTTAACTCCAGGAGAAAGTCATCGCTGTCCAAGACAGAAGAGTCTGATTGAAGCTGTCAAGGCAACTGCTTTGATTGTTTCATAGAGAACAGGAAGGTACACTGTTATGATTGGCTCACGGGGAACAACAACGCCCGCTTTTTCCTCTTTACTTTGTATCCTTTTTGGCCACTTAGTGGCCATTTTGCATTTTTTCCACTCCCACGTTTTCATTTGTACTTTGAACAAGTGGTTTTATTAAATCCAGCACAACGTCGTAGCATGAGCATTAAAAGGGAAAAAAACAACAACTAATTATTACAGATTTTCACCAAATGCCAAGAACAGATTGACTTGTCAAGACTAGCAGGTTTATGATCAGAAATGCAGGCAACTACTGCATGGATGGTCATGAAATTTGGTACAGACACTCATGTCCTCCATGGATGCTTGCATGACTGTAAACTCTTTGTGAATCCAAAATGTTGTTGAATGTCATGCAAATTAATTCAAATTCTTCTACCTGTTCAACCTGTTCCCAGATATAATCTGTTATCCTTGTATGTTTGTGCAGTAGAGCAAACATCCTTTTCTCCAGCAACACTAGTTCCTCATGGAGATTCTCAGATGATCCAAGGCATGCTGGGAGATGCTGTCCACAACGCTTCTCCTGTAAGTCAATTGGGGTTTGCATCGATGGATTTCCCCTTTTTTAACAAACAACACAAAGAGTTTCTACCTGCCGTGAGCAGAGGAAATGGCCAGTATTATTTCCACAGCTAATCCAGACACACACCTACACACACCAAACCCAAAGCACACGTACAGCACAGGAATGGTGTATTTGATTAGGCTTGGTTGTGTTTTCATGTATGTTTGTTATTAGCAATAGCTGAGTGCAGATGGCCTTGCCTTCAGCTGAACCTACACACACGCACGCACACTACCAGACTCTTATCTCTCTACCCCAGAGAAGTCGATCCTGACTTCCTGTAATGGCTCAGGACTCCCCTCAGCCTGTCCACTTACAGGAAGGGTGTGTGTGTGTGTTAAAAAAAGTTCCTTTAGATAAACAAAGGCCCAACTGATATGCTCACCTTTTATGCCTTCTTCATGATGTAAACTATTTTTTTCACTTTTATACTCTTTGAAGTCATTTAAAGCTGCTCGAGGCAGCCTCTCACTGGTGGCCTCCAGTGGCTGCAAGTGGAAGCTTTATAATTTGAGGACTTCACTACTCAGAAATATCTTCTGTGTGGATACATGAGCAAACTAGATACAAGTTTGAGTTGGGATTTTACTTGTACTTCTACTATAGTTAGTGGTTTCCTCCAGTTTCCAGAATATTTTTTTTTTTAAACTGCCACAGAGGAGGCATCAGCTTGCTCACTAATTTTATGCCAGACCAAAACAAAAAATAAAACCTTGCTTATCTCTTTGCATTATCATCATACTTCACGTGTACTGCTGCTGGAGTACATGGGAACGACACTCCACTACTTATTTCTATTCAAAATTTGTTCAAAATTTCATGGCAATCAAAACTGTTAAACCACTGTGCTTATCTTTTCATGATAAGGGTGTTTTGTGGTGAAAATTTAAAAAAAATAAAATAAATAAAGGTTTTTGTTTGTTTTACAGTGACTCAAGCCAAAACGTCTATTATGAATACAGTTTCTGTGAGGTGTAAATGGAGATGATGGTGATTAGTGGAGTTATTTTAAATAATTGAGTTACTGTATTTTAAGGAGCAAAATCAAATACATTTGAACAGATGTTTAGATCAAGATTACTCATAGCCTAATTATAGGGTATGTTCAATAGTAATATTCAAAACAGTGTTTAGGAGTAATTGGGTCGTCCATCTGTGCTATCTTTGTGTACTGATGCGGAAGTAAAATGGGGGTGCTTTTCTCTCTATAAATGTGCGAGCATGATGGCTGCATTTGTCTTGGTTGTAATATTTCTGGTTTACTTCAGAGTAACTTCTTCTACTTGTCAAGAATGCAAGTCCAAGGACAACACACTACTAAACTGAAGGACCATGCAAGCAGTAATTCTTTCCACATTGATGTCTGAAGTTGGCGACCAGTTTAGGCCAACATAGAATACTTCTAACACGGTTACCAGACCTAAACTTTGTGTTCTAGTGAACAGATGTGTGAACTAGATAGTAATACTTTGTTTTAGCAAAGCTGTTAGAGGATGTAAAAGGAATACTGTGTAATTTGAAGATGCAAAGGTTTAGTTTGTAGCTTCAACAGGAAGTTGCCGTCAACAATAAAATCAGGCTAAGCAGTAGATGCGTGATTAAGCCAAACTTACTGTTCTGTGTCTTTAATGTTGCTCTTACATTTAGACAAAACTGTTCTGTGTTTCAAAAAAGTTAGAGGAGGTCAGATGGAGCAGTAACTGACAACAGATGGTGTGTGTGTGTGTGTGTGTGTGTGTGTGTGTGTGTGTGTGTGTGTGTGTGTGTGTGTGTGTGTGTGTGT
>JBBPCS010004876.1:0-10945 GCA_037974645.1 Hollardia meadi | reverse complement strand
TCCCATGGATCATGGTTGGACCTACTGCTGTGGTCCTGCTGGACGCCCACTGCTGCTATTATTATTATTATTATTATGTTAAAATATCTTATTATATTACAAAATAATAGCTTCCAAAGATACTACTATTATTAAGAGAAGGAATATTTCTATAGCTGTTATTGTTACAATTGCTATGCATCTGTGTGTTTTTCACACTTAAGTGCCAACCCAGCCCACTGAGTGAGCCTCCAGCTATCATTGGTTAGGAGGATTTGGGACGGCACAAAGGACACAAAAGCAATCTGTCCTTTGTTCTTCTCTCTCTTTCTCCTGGATTTCCAAAGGACTGAGAGCTTCTGAGCTCCAGCTCCTCTCCCCGTGTATTTTGCACAGAACAAACACAGATTTTCTCCACATGGAAGCCACAAGAGCATGCTAAGGATTTTCCAAGCTCAAGTTTATTTAGCCAGCAGATGCAATTACACACACACACACACACACACACACGTATAATGTATACCTGTATATACATTTTAGATTATTTATTGTGTGTTTTCCATTTTATTGTTTGTTGAATAAATACTTTTGGACATAAATGCTGTCTGCTTAATGTTGCACAAGAGTGAATACTGCCAACCTCTACACTGTCAAGAACTCTAAATCCTGCGACTAATTGTTGACATGGTCATTTTGGTTGTAATTATGAAGTTAATTATTAATCATAATTCCAAATTACAGTTTAGTATCCTTTCGTGAGACTGATTGGCTATATTTTCCCTTCTTTAATGGTGGTGCCCGGAGGTGATCTAATGTAAATTAGATCCTATTAATTAATATAATTAATAATTATTTCTGATACTTATTATTAAGTATTGTTTTATCACCAAATGTAATATATGAGTTGTTGCCTTGTGTCCCAACAAGTGTCATGAGATAACTTTTATTGTGCGCTATATGAATAAAATTTGACTTGACTTCCAAAAGATCTGTAATAAACTGTACTGAGCTTGTTCTAATATTATTGACATTATGGCTGCACATTGTATCATTTCTGCATTGACATCTCAATGTTCGCAAGCACAATAGTCACATCGCAGGTTGTGGGATGTAAAGCAGTGAGCATTGTTTTCCACTAGTGCGTACAATATAGGGGTGCAACGGATCACAAAACTCACAGTTTTGAATAAAGTTTTTGAGTCACTTTGTGCTCTGTCTGTAGTCCCCACAATATATGTATTATAAATAATATAATATTAATATTTATTTATTTTATTGAATATGTATTGTAATATAAGCTCTTTCTAAATCTATGGTCACAACTCTGTAGAATCTGATTGGTTACACATCACGAGTAATAGCTCATCAAGACTGAAGGCTACTGTGCTTGACAGACAAAGAGAGACAGAGAGCGTAGCTGTGAATCAAAGGGAAAGCAGCAGACATTTCAAAAGTTGCAATGAATATCACAATCTCATGGTCTACTTATATGATGACAAGCATGTCCACTTTCCCAGTTACACCACTGAAAATACCAAAAGTCACAGCCAATGGGATTTCACTTAACAGAGGTGAATGTGACAGTTTGTAAAAATAGTCGCTCATTTCACGTTAGAGTAAAACACAGCATGCGACTGTTTTCACGATCTTTTCACTGCAGCTCTGCATTGAGATTTAGGAAATTATTACTTTTAAAAAATAATAGCGACTGTAAAACTGTATTTCACAATATGATGGTTAAATTTTGCAATTAGTCCACATGTGTGCCGAACTGTGGGGGGCAACCTGTGCAGACCATGGATCAACAACGTTCAGTTACACCCCTATTACAATGTCCAGCTGTAGCCAGCTGGGGATGCACATGGGGGTGGTATGTGTCTGTATCTGTGTCTGTGTGTGTGTGTGTGTGTGTGTGGTGGTGGTGGTGGTGGTTGGGGGGGGGGCTGAGTGATCAATTTGTCTTTATCTTTTTTTTGTGTTGCTTCCTTGCAGTTGTTCGGTGTTCCCTGACTGAGGGCCGTGGCTAACACTGCTGCTGTTTCTGAATACATCTTCATTGGAGAAGCCTGGCTGCATATCCAGCTGCTGCCACATTGCATCTTCATTCTCTGTGCTTTAAACCTCTCTTTTGTCTTTCTGCCATCATTCACCCTTTAATATGCATGTGGTTTACTTTTGTAGCCTTGGAGTAAACATGAAGTTAAATGTATTAAAGAAATATTTTGGGGATTTGCGACTGGAAAATTAAAGATGGACTGATAAACATATCTGAAGTAAAGAAGTGCATCAGTGTGGGTGAGGAGGGTGTTATCCTGCAGAAGGGAGCAGGAGAGCTTGTTAAGATGAGTGTAAGAGGTAGACTATAAAGGAATTTGGGCCAATGAACAATGGATGAATGAAAAATGTAGGACACAAATACAAAGATGATGGTGCCTGAGGGAGGAAGAGAAGGGAGCTATGAGGGAGGAGGCAAACAGAAGGACACATTTTTTCCTCTTTTTTTCACTCTCAACTGTTATTTGAGAATGTGATAAAACTATAATATGCTTGTATAGCTTCAGCAAGTTCCAGCCAATCTTAACCACGTTTATTATTGTAAACATGATGTTAAAGGACGCCAAATGAAGAGGTTATTTAAACCCAAACTGTGATCTTTCCTTAATCCAAACTGAACAAAACCTGAACCATAGTGTTGTCACATCATAAAACTGATATTTTTTCAACATCAGGCAAATGATGTTCTCCCTATTGAGGCGTTCAGATCAGAAAACACTTCTCTGTGTCTTTCTAGATGGTGTGCACAGTCAACATACTTTGTCGATTTGTTTAATTTGGAGGACTTATTGGGCAGGGAAGGTTGGCATGTTTGGAGTTTGACCCATACAAGAAACTACACTTTGATAATCATTCTATGATTGCTTGGTATGGTAACCTGAACATTAGGGACAAAAACCACTTGAGCCATATTGTGAAGGTGGACTAGACTGCACAAAACACCCCCTTCACCTCGAGTGTGAAACTCTTCCCTCAGGCCGTAGATTCAGAGTACCCCGGTTCAAGTGCAATAGGAGCAAAAACTCCTTTGTTCCCTGTGCAATAACCCTGCTTAATTTGCACATATAAATAGTATTTTATGGACTGTTGTATGTACAGGTAACATCTTTGTTGTTTTTGTTTTTTGCACTCTTATTTGTACTGTGTGTTTTTTATATTGTGCCCCTGACTACAAGCCAAGTTTCCCATCTGGGATAATAAAATTACTGAACTGAATTGTTCTTTCCTTAATTTGTCTATGTTTTTTCTATTACTCAAATACAATGCCTGTCATTCCACAGTATTTTTTTTCCAGATACATTATTGAAAAACAGTTTAGACAGCAGTACGTTGAGATCAACTGTGTCAAATGTTTTTCTACATTCTATAAATATGGCTTCAGTCCTCCCTCAATACAACATGTTTTCTATTCATTTTACCTATGAACAATTTGTTGTTTCTCTTAATTGCATTTGATGCAGGGGGTGAATTCAAATGGTCTATTAACTAAACGACAAACACAGCCTCTGGCACTTTCAGTATTATGGGGAGGACTCTAATAGGTCTTTATATAGTTAACTCAGCATGATCATTCATTATGAATTGGTGTGATAACCGCAGTTTTCAAACTGTTACAGCCAGCTGCTCCTATATGAATCTCCTAATCAGCTGTGTAACTGGAGTTACAGCATTTCTTTGAATTAAACAATTTCATATCCTTGAATTAATGTAGACTGTAGGTTTTGTCCCCCATCTCACATCAGAAAGGGATTGCCTTATGGCTAGTATGGACTAGATTAATAAAATTGCAGTGACTAATTATTCTTCAACATATGAAATATGGGCATGAGAATATTGTTTAAAGACAGACTTGAAACAAAGAATGAAAAGATTTAGCAGTTACTTTTAGTACTTAATATCAAAAACTGTTAATTCAGTTTAGGTTTGCATTGCACAAGTTATACTTGTTTCTCTGTTTATTAAAATTACCTGGAGCACTGTGTATATAATAATCATAATTATGTTTTCATTAGTTTACAATTAGCTGAAAATTAGAATTGTGTTTTCATTGCCTTAGAATGAGCCTTTTATATATCCAGAGGAAGATGGTCCTCTTCCATACAGTCTGCAAGGGACTCAAAAACATGTCTTAAAAACATGGTATTTCATCCGGGGCCACACTTTACGTCCTACGTCACACAAAGTGTTGTGTGTCTGATGCACGATCTTGTTGCCTGACATTGGGCCGTCTTGTCACTTTTTAATTTGTTTTTTTTGTAATCGGCACTGTTTGTGCTGTTTCAACATTGACTTATTAGTTTAACTCAAACCATGATCTTCCTAGCCCTAACCAATTAGTTTTATTAGCTAAACCTAACCAAGTAGTTTTGTTGCTTTAACCTAACCAAACTTAAGCTGTAAATTTTAAACATTTTTAAATACCTAAAAATACTATCAAAAAATAAAAAGTCAACATTACATAACCATTCACAAGACACGAACCCAGGTTTCCCAAATGAAACTCAGAGATTGTCCTGCTTTATATCATTCCACTTGACTTTCTAATGTATTTGGCCAAATGGTCTTCTAAGGTCTTCCATGTACATAGATGTAAGACCAAATGTACAAATTATATTAAATTGCTTCATATTAAAACAGCATGCACGGGCTGGGACTGGGAAGCGGAAAGTTCTTGTTGAAGAGTTCTGATGGATGGATATACAGTAAGTCAACATTACAATATATCATTATATATTATATAATAATGATATAATATAGAAAGTATTTATTTTATCAGTGTACACGTTTATTATAGGGACAGTTATATGATATAGGTCCTACTATAAGGTGCCCACTTTTCTGCACTAAGCTGAAATTCAAGCTGAAATCTTCACTGTGGGGATGTGCACTAACGCTTTCAGGTTAGCGGCTACAGTAAAAATTTCAGCTTATAAAAGGGTGTAAATAATGTCTTTTTTAGTGTGATTCTAATTTTTCTCCACAGAAGACAAAGGGAGGAGAATTGACTGAGTGGAAAAGCCAGGGGCCAGACACTATACTGGCCTGACAAAATTCCCTTTTTGCTTGAATAAACATTCTTTTTAGAATTGGTCATCATTGGTATCGAGTCTGCTGTCTCCATTAACTTTCGGTCATACACTTGCTGCTAACACCAGTCAACGTGTACAAATTAAACCAATTAATTGCATCACTCACTACTCTCCTTATAACCTGTACAATCAAATTTTAACATAGGCTACCCAAGTCCATCACCTGGTCCATAAGTTCCATAAGTTATCACAGACAAGAGGAGGTGGTTCCAGTCAGTGTTTCAGATGAGCAGAGTGGACTGAAATCAGGGAGACTTCCTGCAGAACTGGAAGCATAACTTAACAGAAACATAACAATATCGCAGATCCAGACTCATCCTGGATGAGTGAATCAGTGAAACTTCTGCCGTAGCGTGAAACAACGGACTCAGATTCGCTACTGTGAATCAGGGAAACTTCCTTCATAGCGCTAAACAGCAGACTCAGACTCGCATAGTCTCACTGAGTGAATCTGAATAACTTCCTCCACAGCGCGAAACATTACAGCAGACTCAAATCGCTGATACTGACGGAGTGGGTCAGACTTCCACAGCGCGAAAATGCAATGTTTCATTTCTTAAATCAAAATTACAAACACACAACAGTAGACTCACTGTTATAGCCTAAGTTTGAATGCACTTATTTGTAATTGGAGACAGTGGGCTCTGGTACTGGTAGGATTTCTACGCTGTTGGTGATACTGACCCGAGTGACTGAAGTCACTCGTAAACCCCAGATCTGTTCAGTGATTAACTCCTTTAGTCCGAGAGTCCGTACACTGAGTCAAGTTTCTCACCTCTAATTCTTTTGTGTGTCTCAGGAACCCTAACAGATGAACTAGCACTCCTCAATAGTGAAAACTTAATTTAGACATTTTCCACACCTTGGAAAACACCTTCATGTTGTCATGCAAACGAGAATTGATGCTGGGACAGGAAGGAGGTGAGATTCATCACCCATCTACTTCAAAGAAGTCTCTTCATCTGACACACACACACACACACACACACACACACACACACACACACACACACCTCACTATTACACTGACTCTACTTCACTTCCCCCCTTTTTCACTCGAATGCCAGCGAAAAGAAGACCAGAGGCAGAGGCCAGAAAATTCAACCAGCCTGTTTGAAGTAAGGACTCTCTCTTAACTTAACTTTCTCTGTGTTTCAACTGAGTTCAGATCTACCCAAAACAAATGTTCAAATTAATGAGTAAGACAATCATCTTGTACAACACATGATTTCTTTTCATTTGGTCCAACCGTGGTTCTTTTATCAGGTAAAATGACCAAGTTACAGATTTGGTGCCATGTTTATCCTTGGAGCCACGCCACCATCCAATGACCAGAGTTGGTAATAACCCTGTCGTATTGTTAGATAATCATTTCTGTGGTATCTTGGTTACTTCTTGTCATTAACAAAATAATCACTGTTAAATTTACTCTTGTCTTTGTAGTATTAGTAGTAGAATGTACATCTTATTAGTTTGATTAAAGAATGTATAATTGACCATGTTTTAGGAATATAAATTAAATTTTCATACTTGGTATGAAAGTTGAACTGTATACTTTGTTTACCAAAATGCAATAATCATTTGACCATGGCGATTGAAGATTGAAAATGCGCATATTATTATAACATATTATTGCATACAGATTTATGAAAATATAAACAAAAGGAATTATCCCTGTATCATAATGGAGGTGCAAAATGCTCTCTCCGCCCTAAACCCCACCCCCTCTACAAAAAAACCCTGTAACCTGTAGATCTTGCCAGGGCTAGGCAGTCTTTTAGTCAATATTTTTGTTAGCCTGTCCTTGAAGCCTTTCTTTTCCTTTCTTAAGTTTTTTGTTCCTATTTTTGAGAGATTTTTCCTTTGTTCGCTTTGCAGCAACCTTCGTCTGTGTTTTTGTAACATTTGCCCCAACCGGTCAAGGCAGATGGCCGCCCACCATAGAGTCGGGGTCTGCTCTGAGGTTTCTGCCTTCTAAAAAGGCGCCACTGTCGCCAAGTGCTTGCTAATGGGGGAAATGTTGGGTCTCTGGAAAATAATAATTAATAACTAATAATAAAGAGTGTGGTCTGGATCCACTCTACACATTAAGTGTCACGAGATAACTTTTATTGGGAATTGGCGCTATATAAATAAATTTTGACTTGACTTCTTTTGTTCTTTCACTCTGTTGATTTTTTGTTTGCTTTTCTCAAGTTTTGTGCACCTTTGTGGAAGTAAAGTAATCATTTTTTCCTTCGATCTCCTAACCTCGTTATTGAATATCTTTGAGAGTAATATTGACAGGTCAGTGAGTTTATTTTTAACATTATTCAAGCGAACCAGTTATATAAAGTAGAGCACCTATCTGACTTCAACTAGTCCACGGATAAAGAGCCCCTGTTGTGAGAGCAGTTGTCAACGGCCCCTGCTGAGCTGTTGACAACTGCTATGCTCACGGCAATTTAAGAGACTTTGCAATACCCAGAGAGGGGTAACCGAACCGAGGACCACCGCCAAGACATCGGTAAAACCAGCCATTCCTGTCGCCACTGTCTTAGGGAACCGATTCAATATTTTAAATAATGAGATGTATTTTTCTGACTGCTTGGTTATCATTTCCTATTACAGAATATCCAAGTGGTTACCTTCCAAAACTTACTTAAGAAAGGTTAAAGGGTATATTGCAGTGATGACATGATAGCATTGAGATGCATTAAGAAAATGTCCTATCCGCAACAATCCAACTTTCACAAATTTACTATATCCATTTGAAAATAAACAAATGCAGTAAGGTGATGGCATTGTGCCTAAAGCTATGAATTCTCAATTGACAGTAACAGCAGTACTTACTGCCAATTTCCGTGACTACCTTTTTTACCCTGTGGGTGGATACTTTTCTCACTGTGTGGAATTCAGTACCATCTGGCTGATTGGCAGATCCCATCAAATTTGCATTACTGTGTGGTTGATAGTATGTACACTGGAGAAGGCTGAGGACTGATTTCTAAGTTGGGAGATTTTTACAGGCAGTTGGGCGATTATGAAATTCCTGCATTGTGGTGACAGTTGATGTATGTAAACCCCAAAAATTGCATACAATTCAGCTTTCCCAGACTGACTCACATAAAAAGCCAAAGCAGAGAAAGAACAGTTGACCTTGAGCTCCATTGTTTTGTTATCTGCTCCAGTGAGGAAAGCAGTTTAATAATCATCAAGAAAGTAGTTGTATGTAATGCATGTAATAATTTTCAATGCTTTATTATTAAATAAATATCTAATAGAATGATTTAAAATGGTAATAAACAGTTTACTGCTGTGGATGGGGCAACAGCAAAATGCATTTTAGTCACCTAAATGAAAGCCCAAGTGCATTGTTATTTGGTTGTTTTATATTGCTTTAACAGCCATATATGAGTGAGGAAATGGCTTAAAGTAACATTACAGACTGTTGTTACACTCTGTAGATTCAGTCTCTAGGTTCAAATGCTTAAAGGGCCCGACTTCCTGTTGAAGCCACCGACGGTTGAGGTCAACAGTGAAGCCTCCTTTATCTTTATCTTTATCTATATTTATCTAGTTGACCCCGAGTCTCACCCTGAGAAGTAATCTGGGACACAACCATCAGATAAGGAACTGTTCAAAACAGACAGCAGACAGGGCCAGATAGACTCAATGATTCTGATAAAAAAAACTTTGTTGGTATTACATCAACTGGACTGGAAGACACTTTTTATATGAGATACAATTTCTAAAAGCTCAGAAAAGGAAATGGGAGAAAAATTATTCAAAGTATTTTGTGGTGGGTGATGGAGAATGTTGTATATTCTGTTTGAGGTTACAGAAGCTCTGATGGACTCTACTTTGTCAATAAAGTAAGATAACAACTTTTCACTATCAGCATCACTATCAGCTGGAACACAAGGAGGGGTAGGATTTACCAGCTGATCAACAGTTTTAAATACAATTCTGGGGTTATGCTGATGGGCAGAGATAAGTTCAGAAAAGTAGTGTGCTCTTGCATTCCTTACCATATTGTTATATTGTTTTAAGAACTCCTTCTTAGCGAGATACTTACTTGAAGACCTGATTTCTTCCATCTTCGCTCGGCTTTTCTACACTCTGCCTTACAGCTTTGAATGTTATGGTTTATCCAGGGTTGCATTTGCTTGCTTTGCATTCTACCCACTTTAAACATTATTCATGCCTTCATCAACAAAGTGCACACTACCATCATTCCGACCCTCTGTAAATTAATTTTCCAAATGAAGTCCTCCTCCATGCACATACAATATTAAATTAAACTATGGGGTATAATGGGGTATTGACCACTGTTGGGCTTTTATTTCATTGATTCTTTCTCTCTGACTTCTGGCATGGGCAATTCCCAGCCAGGGCCTTTCTGTTCTCCCCGTGTCTGCGTGGGTTCTCTCCAGGTACTCCGGCTTCCTCCCACATCCAAAGACATGCAGGTTAGGTTCATTGGGGACTCGAAATTGCCCGTAGGTGTGAATGTGAGTGAACTGGCGACCTGTCCAGGGTGTACCCCGCCTCTCACCCAATGACAACTGGGATAGGCTCCAGCCCCCCACAACCCTGCATAGGATAAGCGGCGATAGATAATGGACTTCTGGTATCTTTACAAATTCTTTCAAAAAAGATATTATTTATTTGCCACTGAAAAAAACAAAAAAATCTGGACCCTGTATTACTCCATAATTGCAGACCAATTTCAGTTTAGGTGGAAAACATTCCAGTCATTGTAGATTAAAATATTCAATTCCGACTTTGAGCATTGCATTTAGATTTCAGCCAAGTTTTTGAAAGAGATATTGCCCACTGTTGGGTGTTTTTCAGGACCAGGCAGAAGAGCTGCCAGAGCCTTCTTGGTTTCTCCCAATGTTATTCTTCTTCTTCTTCTTCTTTAGGGACCAGACAGTAGAGCTGCCAGGGCCCTCTTGGAATTGCCAATGTTCTTCTTCTTCTTCTTCCTACCAGGAAATCTGCCTTTGCACACATGTCCAGTGCTACGCCAAACTTCCGCAGCTGACTTTGTGTGCTGATAATCCTGATTGTGGCGCTACAGCAATCGTTTAAAGTTTTAAATCATAAGAAATCAACCATACGTGCTTCAACTTTGCAACTTTCGTGCCACCTGAGCCGATTTACTGTTGCCTCTGTCATCCGGACATTTAGACTTGAGCACAGGTATGTAACCAAATTTTCATTCAGTCTACATAATTCAGGACTCCACAAATCATACTGTATACATCAGTTGTTGTGTGACACCTATTTACTTCATGAATGGCTGCCATGTTATACACTCTATAACTATACAAGAATCCTGCACAATTTACTGTGGGGAAAAAAAAAACTTCTTTAGGCTACACTGACCAATCAGTATGTTTTTGGTTTTTCTAAAGGACAGAAAGACAAAGACATAATGGTGGAAGGGTTCAAATGTTCAATGAGGCACAGGAAGCAGCAATAATCAGCAAATAATGCAGTTAGACTCCGAGAGATTCAAAGCCACATCATAAGGACAACACAATTTTCAGCAACATCTGGCAAGTCGGCCTGTCCACATTAGCCCGTATTCTCCATCGAAACCAAGTGCACATGAAGCAGCTTTCCAGGGTGCCTTTTGAGAGAAATTCTGAAAGAATCAAAGATCTGAGACATGAATATGTGGATGTAAGTACAAGATTGACTACAGTACACTACACACAGTACAGCATTTTTTCCCCAGTGTACAGGACTACACTTTTTTTGTTTTTGTTTTCAGAGAGTACTGGAAATGGATGCTAATGTGATCCCACATGAGTTTATTTTCATTGATGAGG
>JBBPCS010004875.1:0-10945 GCA_037974645.1 Hollardia meadi | reverse complement strand
CAGTTCATGAATTATCTTGAAAATGACTGAACAACGCCATCTACAGGCGTTATGCCACTTTTAAGGTGGACCGGAAACTTTCAATCAGAAGCTGCGAGTCGGATGCCAATTTCAGCGTTTGAATTCGAATGTCAAATATCATGCTATCTTTACCGCGGTGATTACACTTAAGAAAGTCATGTAGTATAAGAACTAAGGAGGGACAAATAACTACTGTCCTTGGTAAATTTGGTTGGATGAATGGATTTTTATAGGCAATGTCTTTTAACTGGGGTCGAGTCCTTTGTGTGATCACTTAGACTTAGTGTTTTTATTTTTAGACTTAGTATTTTCAGGCATTTAAAACCTATCTGGTATGGTTAGTTTTAGGCAATAAAACTACTTGGTTATGTTCAGGCATCAAATTGGTTAGGTTTAGGAAAACGACGAGAACGTGCGTCAGGCACACAACACTTCGTGTGACGCAGGGACGCAAGGGGACGATTCGGAAGTGAGTTAAACCACCTCTTAGTGGGTGAAAAGTAAATCGACTTCACAGCTGCATTCTTTAAAGGGAATTCAGGCAGAACGGTGGCTACTTGGCCAACTGCGATAGGCTGTTTGTGGGCTACAATCAGGTGCTCTCTCTGAAGACTTACACCTTAGTGGAGAAAATTCTTTCCTGCGCATTATGGAGTTCTCTTTGATTTCAGCAGGGCTACTCATTGTTTTGCTGTGGCTGTTTAGTCTGAAGACCCGTAGACAGTTTCGTTTACCACCCGGACCCTCTGGCCTGCCTGTCATAGGAAACCTGCTACAGCTTGACAAAAGAGCCCCTTTCAAAACTCTGCTAAAGGTGAGAATGAGAGATTGCCACCTTTGTTTTTTCAGTCTGTGAAAATATGTTTCCAAATCATATCAAATGTTCTTTCTATAGCGCCAATTCTCAACAAAAGTTATCACATGACACTTTTAACATTTAGAGTAGGTCTAGACCACACTCTTTATTCTTAGTTGTTAATTATTAATTTACAGAGACCCAACATTTCCCCCACGAGCAAGCACTTGGTGACAGCGGCGAGGAATTGTGACATTATTTTCCCACATAATGTTTAGCTTTATTGTCTGTTTTGGCTTTAGTGTGTTGTATACCATCTGCACCTTTGTTCTTGGAACTGTATTCGGAGAATAAAATTCAAAGTATGCCTAAATTACTCAGCTGATTCTGCTGAGAACAGTTTGTGCATGGGTGCATGGGTGGAAACTTAATTTCAGCTTCCACATTCGGTATGCTGGCTTCCAAAACCATTACACTTCCAACTTCAGCTTCCACATTCGGTAGGCTGCCAAGCTCACATTTTAAGAGAAACATAGATACACTATCTACTTTTGCTCATTTACATGTTTTTTTCCCTGAAGTCTTAGTTATGGGATTGTGTTTGTGACCTCCATATGATTATGTTTTTGTTAGTCCAGTGATATCTGTTTTGATCCCTGCAGTGCACTAGTATGTTCACTTTTGTTTGTTCTTTGCATGGCTGTACAAGGGTCAAAGGTATGTTTAATGCTCTGTGTAACCTCCAGCTCAGTGAAAGCTATGGCCCTGTGATGACTGTGTACCTGGGCCGTCAGCGCACTGTGGTTCTGGTGGGGTATGATGCAGTGAAAGAGGCACTGGTGGACCAAGCAGATGACTTCACTGGCAGAGGTCCTCTTCCTGTCATGATGAGAGCTACCAAGGGCTATGGTAATATGGGAATTTCGTGATGATATGTGCAACATTTTGAGTACAACATTATGTGTCTTTAACACCAGGCTGCAAATCATTGTCATCGATCTCTTCCAACCAAAGGTCTGAGCACCTGTAACCACACCCAACAGTGATAATCTGCATTGTGTGTCCATTCGTTTTTTTATGTTTGATAGTTGCAGCTTTAGTTAGCTTTAGTTTAGTTAGATAGTTGCAACAGGTTTTACTTTTTTAATTTTTTTCTGGATGTCCGTCCGTCCGTCCCATTCTCGTAGACACAATATCTCAGGGACGCATTGAGGGAATTTCTTCAAATTTGGCACAAACATTCACTTGGACTCAAAGTTGAACTGATTAAAATTTTGTGCTCAAAGATCAAGGCCACCATGAACTCACAAATTGCATTTTAGCCATAACTCAAGAATTCATACACTAATTATGTAAACATTTAACACAAATGCCTGATAGGATTAAATGATAAAAATGATGACAATTTTTTATATCCAAAAAGGCCAACTTCACTGTGACATCACAACACTTTTTTGGCCATTATTCAACACCATAATTCAGGAACAGAAGGGGAGATTTTGACCATAATTCATATTTGGTGACAATGATCTTTGGTGTGCTGATTGTAGAGATCTTAGGTGCTGCCGGGTTGACTGTGTGAAGCATCTACATTTTAGAATTTGTAGCTCCTTTGCAGTAACATCTGTATTTAAAGCATTGTAGTCCACCACAGGCTTATTGGTTTTACCTATATTGAAATTAAGGTGATTGTCATTGCACCATGTGACAAAGCTTTCTATCAGTCATTACATATAGTACATGAGTCTGGATGGTAATTGATGGAAACTGCAACTTGATGAGTGGAGGCGTACAACTGCGAGATGGTAATTCCAGTTTCAACATGCTGCTTCATTATAATTGAACAGTTATAATTTTTGGCAGCAACAAGCTGTTTGTTTCTTTTTTATGTGGAGGCCAGATTTATTATGAGTTTCTTTTGCCTACCATTTCTATACCTTCAAAGGTTTGGTTGTCAGTAATGGAGATCGCTGGCGGCAGTTGCGGCGTTTTACCCTGACAACCCTAAGAGACTTTGGGATGGGACGCAAGGGGATGGAAGAGTGGATCCAGGAGGAGAGCAATCATCTGGTGGCCCGCATAAATTCCACCAAAGGTATGTATGTGTGATAATGACTCTGCCTGCCTTGTTTGTTTGTTTGTTTGCTCAGTTTGTGTATTTCTCCATCAGGACATAATCATTTACTGTAGATAAAGATGGATGACAGGAGAGCTCCCCAAAAGTGAAGCCAAAACATTCTCAATCGCCCCCTGGTGGTGGGCTGCAGTATAGATCATTATATTCTGCCTCTCAATGATATCACATAGGACATGGGCAAAATTTAAAAACTCAAAGTACACTTAAAATAAATTTTCCCAATGATAGTTTGTCATTTTCAGTAGTTCATATCACGCTAATGTATGTTCAGGTGTTCATTTTTATGAGCAGTTTGGTTTTAATTAGTTATTTGATGCTATAAAAACAGGGTGAAACCTCATGATTGACAGCTGAGCCCAGCTAATGATTGGGCGGGTGTATGGGTGGGAACTCGATACTGCGGCTCCGCTCCCAGGTCACTACTGCACAAACTCCACAGGCTCCAAATGACGTCACCAGTGCAAGATGGCAGTGCTTGTAATTGGGATATTTAGGCTTAATTTCTGTATAATGGGAGGAAGTGGAGCATGTCGTCCATCTTTATTTATGTCAATGGACATAACTAATGTCAATCTTGTCTTGTTCCAATAAACCAATATGTACTTTAAACTTGGCTAAATAAACTGACGTGAGATTTTAATTTTCCTTTTATTTTCAAGACAAATGCACATAGATGAGCTGGTGTTTGTTTTTTTACTTGAATGCAGTGTGATTCTGCTAAAGAGAGTGTTTGATATTTATAGCTTAAAACAATATTTCTCTATGTTTTTAAGTGATGAGGGTCACGTGTCATTAAAAGAAAAATAATGGCTGTCTGTGGCTTCTCTATCACACTTGGGTTCCAGGAAATTACAGCCCACCACTGAAGCGAGTGGTAAAATCACAAATAGTCCATTAGACCAGTTAGGAAAAACTTGAGCGCTGAGCGACTGGCTTGACGTGGTGTAAAGGGAAAAGAACTTTGCAACAAATTTGAGTTTCTGTGTGTCGTTTCTGGGGGGGGGGAAAAAAAAAAAAAAAAAAGGGATTATCAAATTAGGCAGCAATTAACAATAAGAAACCCACTTCTATAATAAGCGAAAAGGATTCGCTACTATTGATTTGATTTGTATAAAACAGATATGACTGTCAATATGAATATAATTACTAATTAAACAATAACTCAATAATACAGCAGGGTTTCAGATGACGTGATGGAAAAATGCAAGTTAAATGCAGTTACATAAAAGACAGGCTTTGCACAGCTGGATGCTGTTTTGGCCCAGTTTCTCTTAACTGGGCCAAAATAACAGCCACCAACATCTGGCTTTTTTTGTCAGTGGGAAAGGGTACAATCAGCTTTAATTCCCGCATCACAGAACTCTGCAGTAGGTACGGGTAATCATCGGCTCCAGCTCTGATCAGCTGTGATGTAAATATAACACCTGGGTGGATACGCTGATGTTCGCCCCATTTCCAGCACGATGCTATGACGCGTGTTGAAGTTAAGGGCGTTTGTGCGTGAATACTTTTCCATATGTCTCCGTTCAAACAGTGCTTGAATATTGTTTAGTCGGCGTTGAGTTTGAAAGAGAGACTGATGTAAAATGGGTCTCCCTAAAAACTTGGTGCGTCACAAAGTGTTGCACAATCTCATCCACCTCGCATTGGATCTTTCCCTAAACCTAACCAAGTAGTTTTGTTGCATAAATACCTGAAAATTTTATGTTTGCTAAAATTAAAAACAAGAACCCCAGTCTCCCGTATTAAGGTCCTATGTATGATCCATTCATCCAACACAATTTTCTGTGCACTCAGACTTTGTTTCTCTTTATACTATGCCACCTGACTTTCCATAGGCTTTCTGACAGAAAATTTCTCATAGTCTGATGAGGTACAATCTGCTGCTTTTACTGCTGCTTTCCGGCATATTTGTGACGTCAAACGTGTGTCATGTTTGGGGGGGCGGGAAATCAGCGTATATGCGCAAATTTTTGGGTGTGAAAATGGTATAAGAGGGTGGACAGAATAATCATGGTGCTGGCCTTTTTTAATAGTCACATTAAAAGTTTAGTAAACATTTTCTCCTTTTTCTCTAGCCACACCTTTTGATCCCACCTACTTCTTGAGCTGCACTGTTTCCAATGTGATTTGCTGCTTGGTCTTTGGTCAACGCTTCAGCTATGACGACGAACACTTCCTCTACCTTCTGCAGATAATCTCAGGAACCTTAAAATTTGGCAGCAGTCCCTGGGGTCAGGTAAGAAGAGGAGGTGCAGAGAAAGTGAAGTGGCAAGGTGGGTGGGTTAGTGGTTAGAAAGACCACTTCTTAGATGGGCGATTGTTGACGAGTGTTTTTGAGCAAGATCCTAGTCTAGCCAGACTCTAGTCTGGCCACTCTGTAGGGACCCAAGCAATAATAATTTCATGATTAATATTTATCAGGGATACACAATTGAATAACATGAGTTAAACCTTACCGTTTTTTGATTGAGAGAACCTGACCTCTACACCTCCCTACACCCTTTTTTTTCATAATTTGCCAAAAAAGACAAAACACACACTTGACAAAGGAAAGACTCATTCCATTATTTTTTTCAAATTTTCCAAGTTAGCGTGATAATATTGTTGTGAATTCTTTGGCCACGATAATCGTGTAGTGAAAATCTGATATTGTGACAGCCCTATTCAGAAATAACTACTGCGGGTGAAAAACATTATAAGTGTCGTGTCTTCCCTCATTATTTCCTGTATTGGGACACATTGAAATGTGTCTTTGTGCTTATACAAGCTTACTTATCTACTGTGGCTAAGAAAGTGCAACTTGCTGTAATTGAGAAAAACATGGACATGACACTACGTTGCAGCACAGAGGTTTAGGTGTCCAGGGTCATTAAAAACTGAACATGACCAGAGGTCTCATTTGCTGAAGTTCAACATTCAGTCTGTCCTTATAGATGGCATAGACAAGCTGTCTCTTTGTATAGCTTGATCAATGATGATTAAATAAAAGGAGCTAACAATGTTCATTATAGTTTTAAAATTTTGATTGCAAGACTCGGATATTATTAGAGATAATTGGATATACACATACGTAGCATTAACTTTTTACTTTGTTTTGGTTAGTTTTTGGAAAATTCTGTCGTTTTTGACCTGCAGCATTGTTGAAGGTGTTTGCAGAACTTTGTCAAATTAGTAAATGTGTTTAATTTGCATATTTTTTATTCTAAATGCAGTGTACGGTGATTAATATCCACTGTACATTGTATTTGTATTGATGAAGATATTTGCTTAATATGGTTATGTTCCACCAATTTGCTTGTTTTCTTAGGCTGCAGTTTCTCCACGGTAAAAATTAGACTGTTCAAATCGTCATGTTTTTAAAGTTTTTTGTATTTAATTTAACCCATGCTGGTTTATTTCCCTTAACTGGCAAAGTTGTGCAAAGTATAATTACTAAAGTTCAGAAACTGTTGATATATTTTCAGTTTGTCCTTTAGGGAATGATTTACAGTTTGTATGCATGGAGAGACGGTGCATTTTTATCTGAGCAACACCACAAATGCCAAAGTTTGGCAGGTACCACTCAGCTAACAGCTAGTTATGGGAAACATTATTCACATGAGTCCTTTCCACTCCCCATTACAGCTGTATAATATCTTCCCTCGGTTGATGGAATGGCTGCCAGGTCAGCAGCACAAAGTGTTTGCTCGAATTGAAGAGCTGCGAGAGTTTACAATGAAAAAGATCCAGGAACACCAGGACACGCTAGACCCAAGCTCACCCAGAGATTACATCGACTGCTTCCTCATGAGACTCAGTCAGGTATGATGGAACTCAGCTCATTGATCAGAATAAGCCTGAGTGATCTAAAAGTCATAATTGTTTTATTTACTTTGGGCATGTTAAAGGGATAGTTCAGGTTTTTTGACGTGGTTTTGTATGAGGTACATACCGACAGTAGATGGTGTTTGGCACACCCAGTTTGGAGAAGTAGATAGGCGTACTTGCATAGAAGCCAAGCAATGTACTGCTGTGGACTGGGTCAATTTTAGCCATATAAAAAGGCCCACCTACAAAAATCAATATCAGTTTAAGTGTACGCTATATTTAAAGTATTTTTACCGTGTTACCTTGCCGTCAGACAGTCCTTTCTGACGGGAAACTGAAGCTGTCTATGCTCACTTCAGAGCCACCGGACTTCTTTTACACTAACTCTTAGAACAGCACGTTAGAAAACCCCAACTATCCATTTAACCATGCTTAATCATAACACATACTTACTGATTAAAATGCACATACCCCTTATAATGATAGATATTTATGCAATATTGAGCACTTAAAAAAAAAGAAAAAAAGTAAAATGGTTCTTGTTTGATTTTGTTTTTCAGGAAAAGCATTTTCACACAACTGAGTTCCTTTATGAAAACTTGGTGGCAACGGTGTTGAATCTGTACCTGGCAGGAACTGAAACCACCAGCTCAACTATCAGATTTGCATTAAATGTACTGATCAAATACCCGAAAGTACAGGGTGGGTCACAGAAGCCAGTGTGACAAATCCATACACTTGCTTCTAATGACTTTTACATCAAATATATTTTTTAAATCTTTATTTGAAATGCATCTCTTTTTTTACAAGATTGTTGTAGGTCTACAGATATTCTTTTTGATAGACTTACCTTGACCGTGCACTTCATTCATTGGTTGAATGTAATGCTTATGAAACTGAGGATTTTGAAGTTAATTTACAGTTGCATTCATTGGACTTTACTCAGGACAAATGCCAATTATGTTAAAAGAAATCCTCAGAATTGAGAAGTTAGAACCATTTTTGTTGTCACTAATCAATCAATGAATTAATTGTTTCAGCACTAGTTAAATAGCTTCTTTCTGTATTCTGAAGAGACTATGCAGCAGGAGATTGCCACTGTGATTGGACAGGAGCGTTGTCCTTATGTGGAGGATAGGAAGTCCCTCCCCTTTACAGATGCAGTCCTTCATGAAATTCAGCGTCTTCTGGATATTGTCCCCATGAGCATACCTCACTATGCACTCCAGGACATCTCTTTCAGGGGTTACACAATTCCCAAGGTATTCTGGTTTCATCACATGAAATGTTATTGATACAGAATGTGTCCAGATAATCGAAAATGTCCCACGTGATACAATGATTTGTCTCAACAGCATACAATGATCATTCCCTTGTTGCACTCTGTGCTGAAAGAGGAAAAACTGTGGGCGACGCCTTGGTCCTTCAACCCACAACACTTCCTGGACCAGAATGGCAACTTTAAGAAAAATCCTGCATTTCTGCCATTCTCCACAGGTAAAATTCACTTGACTATGTGTCACTCAGAAAATGTGTCTGAATCACTAGATCTGCTTGCTAGACCGATTTTGATGTTTATAGTTTAGCTCTTTTCTGAACTATGATGTGTTTAAGAGGCCAGTTTTAAACCGAGTCCCTGAAATAATTCTTCATTCATCTCAGGCATATATTCTCATACTCATTGATTTGTTTATCTCTCAGGAAAGAGATCTTGTGTTGGAGAGTCCCTCGCTCGCATGGAGATTTTCCTCTTTGTGGTGTCACTTCTGCAGCGTTTCACCTTTACTTGCCCTGGAGGACCTGACAGTATAGATCTCAGTCCTGAGCACAGCAGCTTTGCCAATGTGCCTCGCATGTACAAGATCATTGCAACTCCCCGGTTGTAATCATATTTTACAGCATAGCTCTGTGTTTTTCCAACCTTTCTTATGGCCTTTAACCTCCAAAAAGTGGAACATTTGATACTAAGTGACCAAATTTTGGGAGTAGATCAAGCACATTTACTTCGCTTGTGCCTGTAACTCTGAGGTTTTCCAGGGCATCACCAAAATGTTCTCCTCCAACCACATCTTTTCAGAACCCACAGGGGCACATTTTGGCACATACCGAGTAGCCAATGATGGTGCTGCAATTCTGTCAAAAAATTTCCAGTTGCGTTTTTAGTGGTGAATTGAATCTCCACTGGTATTACCATGTACCCAACTGGCTTTCTGAACTATTTTTGTCACACATAAATGCTCTGACCAGTGGTCTTGAATCTGAATTCCCACAGTGCTCACAGATATTTTCATTTGAACGGTTAAAGGATATAATATGTAACTGCTCCACAGATAATTTGACTCAGAGAGAATCAGAGACTGAGTTCCTGACTTGTCCCCTCTCACCTACATATTTTGTTTTGTTTTGATTGACAGCCCCCTGCGGCAGAAATTACATGCTTTGCATTTAAGTGGTGCCAAAGGAAAAACAAACAAATTGTGTTACCAGTATTCCAATTAAAGGACCTTAACAATATCTACACTGTGACAACATATTTATAGATAAAATTGTGAACAACTTTTTCATGTTTTCAACCAGATTTTGACTTAATAATCTCAAATGTTTTAAGTTCTACCAAGGGGTTTGCCAAATATTAAAGGTTTACCAAGGATTTCAAAAAGGCTCTTATTTATTATGTCTCATTTATATATTCTAATTTTGGCTTATTGTGTCCTTGCCACACTTCAAACAGAACAAGCCATTGTAGAATATTATGTTACTTATGTAATGTGTATTTTGTTGACATCTTAAGACACATTCATACACACAAACTTTATTCTATTTTATTGACTTAAAAATTTTTTAATACTGAATGTTTTGTCCAAATTCCATCAACCATCATGTGACCAACTATAGGGTCCACGACTCCATGTTTTACAGCCCTTAGCACAGTGATGTATAGCAAGGAGCGACATCTGTAATTTGATGAGTTCAAGGTCAGGTGATCAATCAAGCTGTGTGTCAGGCTGTCACTTTGTTTATGTATGTTCCAGTGTATCACTGTCTTGTGTCTGAGCAACGGAGTGAATGTCCATGTCAGACTTTGGGGATCATTGTCAAAGACTGAGGCTGCAATATGTTAAGAACCAATCAAATAACTTGGAGTACCAACTGTCATGGCAGGTTTTATTGAACCTTAATAAGACTGTCAGGAAGTTACACATCAAGTATACAGAATTATATATGGTACTGCATTAAATATTCATCATACAAAATGTACAACATGTGTACTAAACCTGAAGCTAACTTACACATTATTTCATACTACATTTAATATGGGAAAATAAATATTAAAATATGCAGTTTAGTGATTAGAATCCTAACAATTGCTGTCAATGATGGCGCCAGAAAAAGAAGAAAACTATAGTACTTTTGTCCAATTGATGATGGCACACTGGTGACTTTTAGAAGTTATTAATATGAATTTATAGAGATGTGAAAATGCAGTACCCATTGCATCTTTTGCGAGGTGTCTTCAGCAAAGACAATTACTGCATTCTTTGGTAACAGTACTGTAAGTGTGTTGCCTAACCTGGAACCTTTATATGCCCTAATTGTGTGTCGTGTAAAGAACATTATGTCAACAAACATGACAAGTGAAAGTGATCAGAGAATTAAAATACTCAAAAGTCACACCAACGATATATGCAACTGTATTAAACTGATTGCACATAGCACAAGTCCATCTGTCTCAGTTCAGCCACAAACCAATTTGTTGCTTAATTAAATGTTGGGCAGGTGATATTTATGCTTCACCTGTTTCTTGACATCTGGTGCTGGTGAGATGTTGCTGTTTGGTAACTGAGGCAGGTACTGCGCCTAGAGAGAGAAAATGGGTAGAGGGAGAGAGAAGGGTCCCAAGAGTAAGCCACTCTGTATTCAGTTCTGTAACATTTTTTTTTTTTTTTTTTTTAATTGAGACAATCAGGTGACTAGCAGTGAAAGTGGTAAGAGGAACTGTCATTTAAAATGATTCTCTACTTACAGTTAGGTCCATAAGTATTTGGACAGTGACACAATTTTTGTAATTTTGCCTCTGTACACCGCCAGAATGCATTTGATATTAGGATGTGGTTGAAGTGTAGACTTTCAGCTTTAACTCAAGGGGTTGAACAGAAATATTGCATTAACCATTTAGGAAT
>JBBPCS010004874.1:0-10945 GCA_037974645.1 Hollardia meadi | reverse complement strand
ACATTCACGCTCACATTCACACCCAGTCATACTCACATTCACATACATTCAGATTCACACTCACATTCACGCTCACACTCACATTCACACTCACAGTCACGCTCACCGTCACACTCACATTCACACTCACATTCACACTCACATTCACAGTCACACACACATTCACATTCACACACATTCACGTTCACATTGACACTCACATTCACGCTCACAGTCACACTCCCATTCACACACATTCGCGCTCAGTCACATTCACACTCACATTCACACTCACATTGACACTCACATTCATGCTGACAGTCACACTCACATTCACACACATTCACATTCACGCTCAGTCACATTCACACTCATTCATGCTCACCTTCACGCTCACAGTCACACTCACATTCACACACACACATTCAGACTCACATTCCCACTCAAATTCACGCTCACATTCACAGTATCACTCACATTCACACTTACTTTCAGACTCACATTCACACTCACATTCACATTCACAGTCACACTCACATTCACACTCATTCAAACTCAGTCACACCCACATTCACGCTCACATTCCCGTTCACATTCACGCTCACATTTAAGTTCACATTCACGCTTACATTCACACTCATATTCACACTCACATTCACACATATTCACATTCACGCTCACATTCACTTTCGCACTCACATTCACGCTCACATTCACACACATTCATGCTTACATTCACACTCATTCACACACATTCACATTGACTCTCACATTCACACTCACATTCACGCTCACATTCACACTCACATTCACGCTCACATTCACTTTCGCACTCACATTCACACTCACATTCACGCTCACATTCACACACATTCATGCTTACATTCACACTCATTCACACACATTCACATTCACGCTCACAGTCACACTCACTTTCACGTTCACGCTCACATTCACGCTCACAGTCACACTCACATTCACGCTCACAGTCACATTCACACTCACATTCACACTCACAATCATGCTTACAGTCACACTCACATTCACACTCCCAATCACGTTCACATTCACGCTCACATTCACGTTCACAGTTACACTCACATTCATGCTCACATTCATGCTCACATTCCCACACATTCACGCTCACATTCACACACATTCACTCTCACATTCACACTCACAGTCACACTCATATTCACGTTCACGCTCACAGTCATGCTCACATTTAATATAATTTAATATAGAAAATATAATAAATTGAACAATTACATAATTAATACTGTCATTTATAGTACATCATGAATAGACACATTGGTTAACTGTTAGTTACGTATTACTGCGTTAAATTAAGTTAATTAGTGTTAAATTAAATTAATCAGTAGTCTTAAAGTGACTTAAAGTGTAAAGTGTTACCTTCCATAAATCCACAAACTGCAATAATATTTTGGTACAGACGTTAATATAATGCTGATAAACATGATGCACGGGGATCTTTTTGTGTGGACTTTATGTCGTCTAAGTCGGTAATCAATGATTACCAGTAGCTGTATTAATTATCAACTGCTGTATTGATAATGAGTCATTAGTCATTTCCAGCTCAATAAAAGCTGATCACACATCAGATTCAGTCAGTTTATGAAGAAGACAGAAGAGACAGAGGAGCTGAGAAGTCTGCAGCAGCTCCACTCATTTAACTCCAACAGGTGAGTCTGTTTCTTCACCTGCTGACAGGAAGTGCAGTCAGTTACCTTTCAACATTGAAGACCATTCGTGGACATGATGTCTGATGATCAAATGATCGGAAAAACTCAATTTTATTGGTCATTAAAAATATTGATGGACTGGAAATACATTTAGAGGATCGGATAAAGTGTCTTAGGGTTCAGGGTTTGAGGACCAGACCCTGTTCCTGAGGACCAGACCCTGATCCTGACCCTGATCCTGATCCTGACAGTCAGGCGTTGATACAAACAGTGAAACAAGTTTTTCTGGCTGGAATCGATCGTGAGCAGATCAGAACTTGTTTCTAACAGAAGTTTATCTTGTGTCAGTTATCAATTTTATTTATTTATTTGATTTATTGGTTGATGCATTGATTGATTGATGTATTGATTATGTGTGGCAGCTATCAGCATGGCTCGCAGGCTGTCGTCTCTGGAGTTTCTCCTCTGCGTCCTGTCATCTCTTCTTCTGGTCTGTTGTGTCGGACTCATCGTAGTTTCATGGATCAACCTGAAGGCTGAAGGTGACGGCAGAGTCTGCTTTAATCAACTGATAAGCTGTCTGTACAGATATTATTGATCAGTATGTTGTTGTCTGTGCGCCCAGGCGCTGTTGAGCCAGAGGTGTTGAGCGGTCGGATGGTGATCACACAGGGAGCTGTTTTCTCTGAAGAACTGAACAACTCCAGCAGTCTGCTTTTCAAATCTCTGGCCTTCGACGTCCAAAACTTGGTGAGGTCACATGCTTTTATTTTGAAAATAACAGGTGGCATCAACCTGAAGCAACTGCTTACATCATCAGCTTTTATTGTGAAAAACAGCAAGGGAAGTGGCTAAGTATTGATCCGCATATCAGTAAGCTTTTATCAATGTGTCGATGTTCACATGAACAATAAAAATATTGTTACTGTTCTGAAACTGAGTTTATTAACAAAGAGAGCTGTGAAGTACACACTATAAAATACACACGATAAAATACACAGGATAAAGTACACACTATAAAGTACACACTATAAAATACACACTATAAACTACACACGATAAAGTACCTCAACAGCACAGCATAAAGTACACACTATGAAGTACAGAGTGTTAGAAATTATATCACAGTGTGTCACGTTCCTCTGTGAAGTCACCTGATCACAGTCTGGCCTCTGATTGGTTTACAGGTATCTGAGGCATTCAGTCACAGCAAGCTCAGGCGTCTCTTCAAGTCCTGTCAGGTTTTATCCTTCAGGTCAGATATTTATTCAATCACATCATCACTGATCGATTACCAATCAACTGCAGCTGATGGCAACACTTCCTGTATTATTTACTAATTGATTGATTGATTGTACTGATTATCTGATTATTCTTGGTTGATGTGTGTCCTCAGTCGGGGCAGTGTAGTGGTGACCTTTGACCTCTGGTTCAATCAGCTGATCGATGAAAAGGAGGCGGAGCAACAGCTGGAGGCGGGGCTTCACGAGGCTGAGGCCACAGGATTGGTGATCGACACAAACAGCATCCAGATCACAGGTGACACAGTGAGGTCACACAGGAGAGTGTGAGGTCACAGGTGACACAGTGAGGTCACACAGGAGAGTGTGAGGTCACAGGTGACACAGTGAGGTCACACAGGAGAGTGTGAGGTCTAGGTTTTTGTTTTCAGAACCAAACTGAAAAAATATCAGAATCTGAAGAAACTGTGAATCTTTTCCTGCAGAGAAACAAGACGAGACAACAGCAGCACCGACGACTGCTGCACCTACAACAGGTGAGAAAACTCACCTGGTGTTAACTGAAAACCACAGAAACTAAATATCTAATGACAATGGAAAGAATCTCCAAGGTAACCAAACAGCACAGTGTGAGTGTGAAGTCGCTTGATGACCCTCACCCCGACAGACACGTCTTAAATGACACTCAGAATCATTTCAGGAAGTAACTGCGACTCTTTTTCTGCAGAGAAACCAGACGAGACAACAGCTGCAGCCACGACCGCTGTAGTTACAACAGGTAAGAAAACTGTCAGTTCTATCAAAGATCTGATATTTATGAGCTTCAGCCAACATCAGAATCATCAGAGGTCAAAACAGAAACAAACGTCTGACTCTCACAGAGATGTTTATGATACTCGTTATTGTTTATTGTGGTCTAGAACTACTCTACATGTAAAGTGTCATGAGATAACTTTTGAATTGGCGCTATTGAAATAAAATTTGACTTGACTTTTGTGATGTTAAATTACTGTTTGAGTTGAGGAAGTACGGAAGCTGACAGGGATCAAAATAAAAGAAGACAATATACAGTGAGATCAGAGGTTTGACTGTTTGATGTTTCTGTCATGTCTGACGTCGTGTCCACAGTGACGTGTCCTCCTGATCAGAGGTCATGTGCTGATGGGTCCATGTGTGTTCTGATTGGTCGGTTCTGTGACGGAGTCGATGACTGTCCTGACGCCTCTGATGAAGACGCTGCTCGCTGTGGTCAGTCATGTTCTAACAAACCATTAATGTGATTCATTTAATCATTATATTCATTGTTGATGTTCAACTTCCTGTGACATCATCACTCTGATCTCCATAGCGACACTCTGCGACGGACAGTTCCTACTGACTGGGCCGAGCGGTTCGTTTAGTTCGTCAGAACATCAGTACAACAGCAGCAGCTTCTGTCGCTGGATCATCAGGTACACACACACACACACACACACACACACACACACACACACACACAGCTGCAGTTCCTTTAACATCCACCAGATGCTTCTGTGATCAAACTTTACTGAAGTGAAAGAGTCATTCTCAATCTAATTAGTATGCAGAAGATCGCAATGTGATTGGTTGTTGGTGCCTAACCCAGACCGAGTCGTCTTGGTGCCGAACTCTGACCAGTCCAGCGTTTCACGTTAACAGCACAAACATCAGCTCATTTCTTCGCGTCATGTTTTCAGGTTCCGTTGGCACCAACATGCTTCAGCGAATGTGAAAACCTTGTTGTCTACATATAGTTAGAGACTTTCACTGTGACACAAAGTTGTTGTTTTCAGGGTCGATCGAGGACTTTCAGTTCAGATCAGCTTCCACAAGTTTGAAACAGAAGAAAACCAAGACACTCTGAGACTTTATGAAGGAGTCGGAGCAAACAAACACCTGACAGCTGAGCTCTCAGGCTCCACCCCTCCTGGCATCGTGTGGCTGCTGACTGACCAATCGACTGCTGAGTTTATTTCTGATGACATCAACAGTCTGTCAGGGTTCAATGTCACCTACAGAGCTGCCAATACCTCCAACCTGTCAGGTACCTTTACTCTACCTCCCAACAGGGTGTATGAGACTGTAACGTCAGCTGTACCTAACCTGTGTGTGTGTGTGTGTGCGTGCGTGCGTGTTCAGACGAGCAGAAGCTGACGTGTACCTTTGAGCAGGGCATGTGTTTCTGGAGGCAGTGGCAGGGCGATGACGATGGCGACTGGATTCGAACCCGCGGCTCCACGTTCCCTCCACTCAGCGGCCCGAGTGTGGACCACACGCTGGGCAATGGCTCCGGTGGGTTCAATGATGACATCAACGTCTCACACCGGTGTTTTGTAACGCGTCCTACATGTCTTATCCAGATGCACAAAGTCTACGTTACTTTGGTTAAGTTTAGTCACAAAAACCAGGTGGTTAGGTACAGGAAATGACTGGTGACGTTTGGTTCGTGAACTTCCGGGTTCCGGGGGTCCACAGGAATTTATTTTGGTCCTGGGTTTCTCACACTTTCTGTAATGAAAGTGTCCTCTGGGGGTCTGTGGTCTAATCTGTGTCAGTGTGGGGGTCCTTGATCACAGGACTATAGAAGAACTAGAGGAGTAACAGAGGCAGATGGATTTAGATACTACATTTGTGTGATTGTACTATTAATGCAGCTGTTATCTTTCTATTGTTTTATGCAGCATATAACGATTTTTTTCACGTACTATCTAATTAAACACATATAGATGTCTATAACTTATTAATCATTGTGTAATTTATTGATTTATCATTTATTTGAGTAGATTTTCTGTGAACGTTAATGTTTGGACTGATGTTTGGTAATATGGCAGTTCAGTGTTACAGGAACAGTTAGCCTGACAGTTAGTCTGACAGTTAGCCTGGACTGGTTCAATGTCCCAGCATCAGTTGCCATGGTAACTGAGCTGGTTGATCTGGCTCTATGGAACCAGGATCCAGACTAACTGAAATAAGCCTGACTGATCTGGTGAACTCACTTTATGGAACAGACATCTGGAACATAAAACATATCCAAAATCAAGAAACGTTTGAAAGTAGAATTTTTAGCATCAGATGATTCTGTAATAAAATGTTGATTATAATTTCTGTTGTTGTTTGTAGTAAACTCAGGAGTGTTAATATTGTTATTAATCGGGTTATGTGTGACTCTGTCAGGTGTTTACATCGTTACACCTCCGAGTCCTGGCCAATGGCTGAAGAGCTTCAGAATCCACAGCCTTCCTCTGACTCCGCCCACAGAGCCCATGTGTCTGAGCTTCTGGTAAACAACCGAGAAAAACAAACAAATTAATACAACAACCGAGAAAAACAAACAAATTAATACAAAAACAACCGGAAAAACAAACAAATTAATATGTAACAATAAACAATGGAGAATAAACAAAAATGCATGTAAACAACCAGAAAATAAACAAGTAAACATCCAGAAAGCTGCAGCCTGTCCTGTGAAACAGCATCAGGTTAGCGAGATAACTTCAGGGTTAACGATGCTGGTTCACATCTCATCACCATGGTAACTGATGTTGCACAGCTAACCTGCTCCAGAGCAGGTTGTGTTCCAAAAGCTCCGCCCACTGACCAATCAATTCTCTGGAAAATGACATCATTGATATATTCAGTGATATCATAAACTTATTAATTTACACATTCACACAGTCGTGATGCTTAAAAACATACAGAGGAAAAATAAACAAACATGGAAACAAGAAAACAATCAGAAAACCATGTGAAGATTCAAAGAAAGCAAACATGAAAAAGCATGTAAACAATGTAAACAGTTGAAACATGTGAGTGAATGAATATGTAAACAGGAAGTCATGTGACTGCAGGTATCACATGTTTGGAGAGGACGTCCACCGTCTCAGAGTCCTGCTGCTCCAACGCACTCCATCACCTGCCGTTACCGTGGTGTTCCAGAGAGACGGTAACTATGGCGACAACTGGAACTACGGCCAGGTGACGCTCAACCTGACGACAGAGACCACGGTCAGTGACATCACACAGGAAGTCCACAAGCCGCCATGTTATTGATCCTGACCAGCTGTGTCCTCTGATGTCTGCAGCTGCTGTTTGAAGCTCTGAAGGACAGAGGGATGAGGAATGACATCGCTCTGGATGACATCACACTGACTGCTGAGCCCTGTGGCCCCGCCCCCCCAGAACCAACCAATGTACCGCCTCCAACAACCACGCCCCCTATACCAGGTAACACATAGACCACGCCCCTATACAGGAAATACAAATACCACACCCCCAAAACATGTAACACATAGGCCACGCCCTATACAGGAAACACACTGACCACGCCCCAAAGCCAGACCACAAGCAGACCACGCCCCCACTACACATAAAGAGACCGCACAGCTATTATTATTATTGTTATTGTTATTGTTATTATTATTAATAATAATAATAATAATAATAAATGTTTTAAAGAACTGAATTATTGTTGCTAATAAAAAACACATGTTTTTTCTTTATTCTGCAAACTGAAACTATTTTATTCTGTTTTTTATGATTTTATTTTATGATATTTTTGTCTCAATTGGTTCCATCCTCATTATTAGTAATATTATTTATTATAAAACGTTTATATTTTCTACCTGATATAGAAATTTGCCAACGTTTAAACATTTTATGACTTTTTTAAATAAAGATGTTTTACTGTTGAACTCTCTGCTCTGATTGGTCCAGCTGACTGTGGAGGACCCTTTGACCTCTGGGAGCCAAACTCCACCTTCAGCTCCCCAAATTACCCACAATCCTATGGGAACCAGGCTAAGTGTGAGTACACCTCATGCTAACTAAGTACTTATACTTTGCACATGTGTACTTCACTGTCTTATAGAAACGCCTGATCACAGGATTCTCACAAAATGATTCATTATAAAAAAACAAGTTGACTCTCAGTTTTCCCTCCCCCTTTCAAGTTGTGTTGGAGTGATATTATAGCTGGAGGGGGTCAGCTGAGGTGGGGGCTAACCTGTCAGGCTGGCTGGTAGTCATTGAGGCCAGTCACTGTTAAATGATGGTGCTGGTCTCATCGATGAGCTAGCTGGTCTGCACCCTCCCCAGGCTCAGACCAGGCACATGGTTGGTCCAGCAGCCTTTAGCTAGACTATAGATGTGGTCTGAGTAGGTGAGGTGGGGGCAGCCTATCCCAACAAGAGTGAACAGTGGCTGTGGACCATCAACACTCTCCTCCTCAGGTGTTACCGGGCGAGGAGGCGTCCCTGTCTGCACAGAAGCCGTTCTGCTGACTGGTCGAATGAACGAGCACATTTCTGTGAGAGTAAGCCCACACACAGTTCTTCATCCCGTGCTGGGGGGTCAGCTGTAGTCTGAACCGAGCTGGTCGGCTGGTTTAGACAGCAGTAGTAGGTGTTCAGGATCTGGTCCAGGATCTCAGCAGGCTGTGTAGCTTCTCTGTCAGACAGTTGTAGACGTATGGAATCAAAGAAACAGAAAGGTTTAAATAACACAGAGCACCAGGTTTACTGGACGCAGAGCAGCGCTGCTTCCACGCATGCCGCCATCTTGGCATTATTCACATGTCAGTCTTCCTCAGCAGACGGATCACAGCAGTCTGTTTGTTGTGTTTTACGATGAGACCACGTCACAGTAGAACAGGTGGAAAGAGGAAGTTAGTTAACATTAGCTACCATTAGCCACCAGAGAGTGATACAGACATAAAGATCCACTCGCTGATGTCACCTGAATGTTTCCACCATGTTTAGTGTAATTACCCAGGATCCTCTGCTGCTGCAGGTCTGTGGACTCTCCACACCACAGAGGGTCAGAACATCCAGCTCCACGTCCTGGACTTTGACACTGAAGCGACCCATGACATCGTAGAGGTGCGGGATGGGGCGGGGCCAAACTCCCCCTTATTGGGTGAGGATGTGATTTACCCACAATCCTTTTCAGCTTCGTCCTCATCATGTAAGTGGAACGCATGACTTTATTACAGCTTTGCTTCGTTTCCAGCTGTCCTCACTGGAAGCAATGGCCCCACCCACGATTTGTACTCAACAACCAATCAGATGACAGTGTGGTTCTTTACAGACGTCTCAGGTCACGGCCGAGGATTCAGAGCCAACTTCACCTCCGGGGTCAACCTGGGGTCACCAGGTGAGGTCAGGTCAGAGGGTTGCAGCTGGGGAGACTGTACCAGTATTGTTCATTTATTATTAGTTATTGATCATTGATCTGACAGCTCATGTTGTTGTGAACAGCTCCGTGTTCAGTCGGTCACTTTCAGTGTCAGACAGGAAGTTGTATCCATGGTAACAGTCAGTGTAATGGCGTGGTCGATTGTCCGGACGCTTCTGATGAAGCCGACTGTGGTGAGTTGATCGGGTGGAGCTTCTCTGGTGATCAATAATGATGTCATAGCCCTTTTCTGCAGTGAATTCATCTGATTGGATATTTCTATGTTACGTTATATCTTTATATCACATTACGTTTACATTAATTAATGTCATGTATAACCTGATCTAACCTGTTTAAACCAGTCAGTCACAGGCTGCACAGAGCTCAGTGGAGTCATGTTGTTCCACCGCGTGTGTGTGTATGTGTGTGTGCGTGCGTGTGTGTGTATGCGTGTTCGTGTGTGTGTGTGTGTTTCAGTTATGTTGAAGGTGAACGGTTCCAATCGTCTCCAGTTCCAAATTGTTTCCTCTCTGCTCACTGTGTGTGCTGACACCTGGAACTCCCACCTGTCTGTCTTCACCTGTCAGTACCTGGGATACAGGTAACTCTCACCTGTCTGTCTTCACCTGTCAGTACCTGGGATACAGGTGCTGCTTCTGAGCATATTGTTGCAGGACGACTAAATGAAGGTTCTAGTAGGAAACAGAACTGTAAAGACTTGAGTTTCAGATCCAGACTCTGATGGTTTTTGTTCCTGACTCTCTACAGGTTCGGTGAGGCCACACTGCTGCCAGCTCTGCCACAAGATTCACCATTTACAACCCTCACAGTCACCAGCAATGGAACACTGGAAACCAGTGTCAGGTACTGAAGACCAGAACCTGGTCCCAAGATAGAACTAGACCCAGAACTAGAATCAAAGCTCAGAGTAAGGCACTGAAGACCTGAACCAGGACTAGAACTAGAAGTTGAACTAGAACTAGAACCAGCAGAACTACTACAATTAGAAGGAGACCCAGAGCTGGACCTAGAACCAACACCAGAAACAGGAGTAGCACCAGAACAAGACAAATAATTGAAAGCAGGTTTCGATCCAGAACGGGAAGCAGAACTAGAGGCAGTCTGAGCAGCTGAATTTCGTCACCATGAAGACTAAAAACGGCTGTTTTGTTTCTTACAGTGAAACCTGCAGCAGTGACAAAGTGATTTCTCTCAACTGTGACAACCAACGTGAGAACACTCAGAAACTAGTTCTTTAGTCATTCAAAGGTTGTTTTATGTGGAATTAATGATGTTTTCCATGAATGATGGAACCTCTGTGTGTTTCAGCTTGTGGTGTTCAACAGGTCACTAATGACACGAGGAAGATGGACCAATCAGCAGAGAGGATACCAGGTCAAGGTGAAAGACTGAATTCTGTTTTCAGGTTGAATCTGACATTTCCTGATCTGATCTAGTTTTTTCAGTCTGACTGTTGTGTTTGTTGCTACCTGTCAGGTGTGGTCAGAGTGGTAGGTGGAGTTAACGCTCTAAAGGGAGCTTGGCCATGGATTGTGTCTCTGCACTGGAGGGGTCGTCATGCGTGTGGAGCCTCTGTGATTGGCAGAGATTGGCTGTTGACTGCTGCACACTGCATCTACGGGTGAGATAGTGATGACACAAATATATTACCTTATGAAGAGGAACAATCTCTTTCTGAAACTACCACACCTGTCTACCTGTGACACCTGTCCATGTGTGACACCTGTCACACGCACTACTCTTAAACGAAGAGAGGGTGTCTGCCCCCTGGACCAAGACTGGAAGATGGTTCCACAGGAGAGGAGCTTGATA
>JBBPCS010004873.1:0-10947 GCA_037974645.1 Hollardia meadi | reverse complement strand
GCTAGTGCCAGTTCGGAGTTGGTTCAACTTGCGAACCTTCTAAGAACCGGTTTGCTTTTCCATGGGCTAGAGAGAGATAGAGAGAGCCACGTCATTACGTCACTGTATACGTCTGTATACGTCTCTGCTTTCACAGCAACGCTAGCGCCAACTTCAAGCACAACAACAACAACAACAATGGCGGACTACATCATCTCTTTACAAGTGTTGCTCCTGGCTTATATTGATGTCCAAACACGAATGGTCCACCGCATTTGTGCCGCTCATTGTGATTGCAATGAATGCCTATTACGTTCGGTAATCGATAATCGCGCCCCCAGCCCCTGACGTAAGCGGTTCTTTGTTCTAGACCAGCAAAGTGTTGGTGCCACTCTGCAACTGGTTTTCCTGGCCGAGAGCCCATTCTTTGGCTGTCGAAATGCAAAGAACTGGTTCGAGATTAGGCACTGGCTCTGAACCGGCCCTCGAACTGCCTTGGTTGAAAAGGGGTATGTGTGGTGTGGTATTAAACCTTTTTTCGCGCAGTATTAATGAATACATATATTATTACATGGCACACATTTTGCTCATGTCTATGTACTGTTTGAGACACATTTCAAATCTGAAATGATGTAACTCAAACACAATGATGAAATGCAGAATAACATTTTCAAGAATGATTTTTAATACACTTTGGTAGTAGAGATAAGTAGAGAGACAGAAGAGCCAGAGAGGAAGGGACAGTGCAGTGGATAGAGGTTGAGAGAGAACAAAGACAAGAAGAGAGAAATGAACAGAGAGGAATTTTGAAGGTAGAAAGACAAAATAAATTATTCTTTCTGTTATAATAATTTATCAACAATAGAATTGAGGCAAAAATATAATTCCATGCTACGTGATAATAATTCCTCTGCAAAATATACTTAATGTGCTTGCAAAAATCAGCTCAAAATGTCCCATTACCCTCCACTGCAGCCCTGCATCTGTACAACTAACACTTCTGTCACCGAGGCCCTCTACAATTATGATTTGTGCCCCTTCCCACTTAATGGCGTCCAGTCTGATCAATAAAAATATCCTGTTTCAGTCGATGGGTGAGAGGGAGAAGAAAATCGTGCCGTATAATTAAACACTCATCTGCCTCATTCCCACTCGATGTATTTATCAAAGCAATGAGATTGTTTGTTAGCCTCTCAGGATTCAGGATTCAGGTTAATGGAACCTCTTGGCTCTTGGGTGTCCTCAAGGTTCTGTTTTGGGCAAAATTTGTTGTCTTCCATCCTTCCTTGGACCCGTGTTGGTCCTGTTAGACCCACACTGCTCTCATTTTCTCTCCACCAAACCATAATTCAGGTTTCTCTTTTATTATTAAGAGACTGTGCTCTTGTCTTCTCTTCTCATCTATTTATATATCAAGCCCAGGAGCTTTGGATGAATCACTTCCAAGTTCTCTCACCATGTTTGACAAATGCAGGTGCAAGACCGGAGACATTGCACCTGTGCAATTACACCAGAAGCTCCAGAAAAAAGGTCTCTGGTTAATACTGATAGATTAGTGCCATCATTGTCCTGCACAGCTTTAGTTTTACACCTCAGTCGTTGCCACGTCCATTACTGCCAACTCTCACTTAATGGGTTGTAATAGAGGTGGCAGTTGAGTCTGCCTTCATTTCCATGGCATATTGAGACAAGAGGCAGCTCAGTGGATAATGGCACACAATTAGAGGGATCTAATAGCAGAATGCAGTCATTCCTGTCAAAGCCTTTGCTATTTTGAAAAATGTACATACGTTTGCTAACAGGTGATATTCAGTCTCCCATGTCTTCAAACTATATACACATATTGTAGCAGAAAAGTTTGTCTGACTGACTGAACAAAAAACAAGAAAAATTGTAAAACTTTAGGTCTTTTAAAGGTCACGGTGTAATTTCCAGTCTAGTCCCTGTTCCATTCGCCTCTGCTAATCAATGCAATGTCTGATTAAGCATTTTTTCCATCATACGTCTTTCTGAGAAAAGTGTGTTCCTGGGGTTTACTGTGCATATTTAAAGAAAAATCAACACCAGCACTAAAGCACTTCTATTAGAAATAGAATCCTTCACGATTTCAATAAGATCAAAGAATGGATTTAAGTTAAACAACGATTACTTTGTGAGCACAGAAATAACTACAGCTCCAAGGAAAATTTACAAGCACGGAAACGCGGGTTACTTTGTGATTACATCATCATAGCTTTTTTAAATTTTTTTTTTATTTCTTTCACTATTGTAGCTCTAGCTGTAAACTCTGCTGTAAACTCTCAAAGGAACAGAAATGTTAAAAAAAAGATGTTAAAGTCACTGCTCTAGCCCCAGGTCCTTGCATCTCTTAAAAAGTCAAAGCAAATATTCAAATCGGCAGTATTTGGACAAATTGACCACTTACGTGAAATCTGAATATGAACTTTATCACCTGAAAAAAATAATAATTAAAACTTAAAGGGCATAACTGAAACTTTAGGATGAAAATTCTAACAGCTTTGAGCCTGGCTCAAAATCTCTGGGTGTCGGTCAGGACAGGGGACGTTACCTTTTGGTTCGGGGGCAGCAAAGATGAGAATTTAGTGTTAAGTTTGTCTTTAAGGTATTAAACAAGACATTTTCTATTAATGTGCTTATTTCTGGTTTAAAGTTCATCAAGCTCTATAATCAATGCTTTGCTGATCAATTTAGGTGTTTGGTTGTGGTGTTTCGGTGTGAGACTTGGCGATGGCTGCTCATTCAGGTTTGATAGAGGTGGCTTTGGATGAAAAATGCATTGTGTTTACTTTGTTAACAGATGGCAAGTCTTCTGTGATTCAGTGATTCCCTGCAGCTGATAAATACTTTTACTTATTAAATATGGGATTGACACAGTTTCCGAGTGAAACTTTGCCTGTAGGCTAATATGGTTAATTTTTGAATCATTTTGATCATTTTTGAACAGCAGGGAATATCAATACTATCCTGTACTGAGACACTATTTGAATTAGGTACATTTATTTATTTAAACTTACTGATACACACTATTCTGGGTTCGAATCTCAATGGAATTCAATTTGTTGGTTTCTCTTAATAGCTGTCTATTAAAATCAATTGTTTAGCATTTTGTGTAACATATTTATTTCATTTGTTTCCAAGAACTAAATGAGAAGATCGATACCACTTTGGTGTCTGTGTGTTCAGAGGTGATTAGTCAAGATAAGAAGCAGGAGGACACGGCTAGCTTGGCTCTTTCCAAAGTGAAAAAGTACCAACACCTCTAATGCTCATTGATTAAGAAGTTATATATATATCTTAAAGGACTCTAGACAATCCGCTACAACCAGAAAGCTAAAGGTCACTTCAATTTACTCTCAATCTCTTGAACGAGAAGACTTTCAGCAGCTCTGTTCATGTCTAGAGAAATATGAGATAATGAAGACACAGCTTAATACTATTGAAAATCATTAACCAGCTAATGTAATTTTAAATAATGAATTCCGACTGAGACGTGTCAATTGTACCATTTTTCAGATAAAACAACATTGTCAGTGTGGTCTATGAGAACATTGCAAAAACAGCTTGCACGGCCAACAGCTGGCAGTAAACGTGCTAGAGAATTAGCTTGTTAGCAACAGCGCTAACTCAGCTATAGCCCTGCCAGTCAATGGAGGCTTGCCTTCCACGTCATAGTGGCCCATCAAGTGTCTCTCATTTTAAACTTTGGACAGAGCCAGGTTGGTTCCAGACTTTATGCTATGCTAATGCTTCCAGTACACAAACGTAGGTATGACAGTTCAATTGATCTTGATTTTCTTTGCAGTACATGAAGACAGTTTATTGCACTTCGTTTGCTGTGTATAAAACCATTTTCAAACATCATCAACATTGTGCTGATACAGTATCTCAGAAAAGTTCCAAAGAGCATAATTGGACATTTCTAACTGTGGCACACTGCTACAAAAATCACCTTTCCCCTCACTGTTGCATTACTATTTAATAGCAATATTCAGCTTTGCTGTCCAAGTCCCACGTGCCACTGTCGAGGTGAGGCAATTTGTCACTACTATTTAAATGCATGCTGTATTCCCATATTTCCCAATATACAGATAAAAATATCTGTGCTACTGCTACCACTAAAAGCTACAACCTAAAGTAATTCTCGAGTGTGCATGTCATTGGGATTGTATGCTCAGGCCGACTATAAAACCACTTGTTGTTCACTGGTCATGATTAATTTGAACAATCAACAAAAATACTTAGAATTCTATGTAGGCCTTGTCAAACCATAGAGAAACAATGTAATACAACTTCAGACCAGTCACACTTCCTTTCTTTTTATGAGTGGCTTCTCTCAGCCAGTGCTTCAGAGGAACATAAACTTGGGTGACAGATAGATGGGGTGCTGACACTCTAACCAGACATAAGCTAACCAGTGAATACGCCACTGATGATATCTACTGTGATCAGTTGGACAAAAGCTGTTCCTGCAATTGAGGAACAGTTATCACTGTGATACGTGATTGTGGCCTTTCAGTGATTGTACAAGCTATTCATCATGGAAAGTATATCGTGTGCTCATGAAACAGAGACATAGCGGCAATGTATTGTAAGGATGTGATGACGTGTTACAAGAAACAGTTATTCCACTGCCATGCTTCCATCATTCCAGGATTTCTATTTCACTGCTTACAGAGCACTGAAAATTGGATGGCACTCAAAAGACTGGCTTGTGTGCCACTTTTGACAGTGACATAAGTACAAACTTGTAATGACGTTACAACCCCTATTCCTACTGCACCTGTGCAAAATGTAAGTAACAGAATGTAATTTGCTAATCCTTTTTGACATCTACTCAATTGAAAACAGTAGAAAGACAATTTATTTATTGTTTAACCTCATCAACTTCATTTGATGGCAGCAACACGTTTAAACACGTTGGGACAGGGGGCAACAAAAGAACTTGTGGAATGCTCCAAAAACACCTGTTTGGAACATTCCACAGGTCAACCGGTTCATTGGTAACAGGTGGTGGTATCATGATTGGGTATGAAAGGGACATCCTCGAAAGGCTCAGCTGTTCACAAGGATGAGCCAAGGTTCTTTTGGTACATCTCATTTCGCTTAAATTGCATACACGTTTCCCTCACTTGCTTCTTTTCCTTCTTTTCCAAACAAGGAGAGAGGAAACGGGGAAATATATTTTAAGAGAAATGAGACGTCCTATCCTCTGAAACGTCACGTGACGCAACGTCTGTTTCTGATGACGGCGGCAGCTGATTGCAACTGTATCAGCTGATCACAGCTGGATCAGCTGTCAGTCAGCTTTAACAGCTGTAGAGACTTTTGTTGGAGTTTGTCTCTACCACCGTGTTCTCATTTCAGGTTGTCAGATACCAACGATTTGTCATGAGCCCCTCGGGTCTTATCCAGGCGCAGAGGGTACCCTTTGCATCCATGGCCGACGCATGTCTTATCCTGATGCAGCTGCAGCTGCAGTGTTTTCTCTCTGTTACCTGTTTAAAAAACACCTGCACATGAACAACAAGCTGCAGTCTGTATTTATACTGAGTCCTGCTCAGAGCCACAGGAACCATTTTTCTACTGGCTGAATGACTTTATATTATTTAGGCCTATCTTGTGAATTAATTATTTAATAACCTTAAATATTATTCTGATGATTTTTTAATAGTAGAAATTACTTATTCAGCTAAATGTTTCAGAGAAAATGTAAATGACCTGACATTCAGGAATGATCACCCTCACATATGACTGAATGGAAATAAAGATAAATGATTGATTGATTGATTGAATGATTTAAATGAAATGACTCTCCTACTCTCTCTGACTTTAACTGTATCCAGAATAAAGTTAATCGGGGGAAATAATAGATCATGAAATGAAAAATCTTTTTCATAAATGAAGAAAGTTGTTTGTGCTCCTTTCATCATCCGGACCCACAGTAATTCACCTGTTATCTGTCGTCACTCTGTTATGAAACTCCAGTGTTGTTGTGATGTATCTGATCAGTCCAATCAGCTGCAGCGTTCCAATCAATAGCTGATATCTAATAAGGGGGCGTCGGTCAGTAAAAGACTTCCGTGAGGGCTGCTCTTGTGTATCCTCGCAGATCGAGGAGCAAGGAAATATCAAATAAGGGAAATGAGATGCACCCTTTATGCGACGCAGGACGTAAGGCGTGCCGCCGGGTGAAATACTAAGTTTTTAAGTACTCCCTCTTCCACAGAGCCTGCCATGTTTCCACTGTATCCCAGAATGGACAATGCAAACACTGGCTCTAGAGAGAGCTTTTCACGTTTTTACGTTGGAGTGGAGACCACTGTATGTTCTCCTGCACAAGTGAGGGGTGTGGACTACTCAGTTGGTTGCAATCTGCAACCTCACAGCTAGATGCCACTAAATCCTACACACTGGACCTTATGTAGTGCGTTGGTTGGTGCTGTAAACAGGTACACAAGTTGTGTGTGTTGTTTTTTTTCTGTTTATTTCTCTAAATTATCCTCTCAAGGCTTGTTATCTACAGTGGTCAATATATGTTTCAAACAGAACTTTGATATCTGTGCTAAGGTCACCACAGTTACCACTGCATTTTTCCATTTAGTTGTCCAGCTTTACATTTTCACTGCATACACAATGTGCTCTGTCTGTGTTGGATGACTAATTTCAACATGTGATTGATGGCTGAAGTAGTGGTGTATGATAAGATGTTTTTCTTCCTGACTTTGTTTTTCACTGTCACCTCAGGACTAATGTCAAAACCTGTGGGCAAAAAACACATCCAATCAATCTTCAAAAACCATGAAGATCAAGCATCTAATATATCGCAAGTCTCTGCTATCGTCCAGGAATTTGTGCAGAAAACACTAATTAGTACTAATTAGCTGCTGTGTGTTTTGTATTTTGTGGAAGATGAGAGAAATTGCAATAGAAGGCATATTAGCATATGTAGACAAGGATGCATGCATTACCTGGCTCAGTGTTAACAATGTATTGGGCTTTTAGACTTTACAAAGTCTGGTCTAATAAGTGTTACATCTCCGGCTCACACTAAGCAAAAGCAGAGGCCAAATGAGCTCAGGTGCTCTGTGCAGCAGGACTTCAAATGGGGTTCAAATATATTGACATTCATAGTGGTCTGTTTCATAAACAGCATGTGGTTCAGTGCATTATGTAGTTCAAAGGACTGAGTCATAGTGAATGAGAACGTATTCATGTTATTTTTGGAACCAATATTCTCACCTGCGCTTTTCCGACCATACAGGGTGTCTGGTCTTGACAGTCTTCCGATACTTACATCCATGACTGAAATAATATATATCTACATCCTCATTTCCTCAGCCCTCCTGTCTTTATCTCCCTCAAACACCCTTTTACTAATTGCTCTCTTAACTCCAATCTGTCATTTTGTCCAGCCACCCTCTTGTTCTTATCAATACTCAATCAGTGGTGTCGCCTTGATCAATAGCCAGCAGGAGCCAACAAGAAGGATTAAGCTGTAATGGCACTGAAATGTGTTGAGGTTTCACAGGCCTTATCTGGAGCTTCTGTATTAAATCAACCAGACCAGGAAACAGTTCTTAAAAAAGCTTCAGTGATAAGTTACTTAAAATGATCTCATAACCATATTAAATGGTCTTTTAACTTGCAATATTATATATCAAACCGTGAAAGCTGCACTAGTCAATATTTTTTATGGAAACACTATCAATATGGGAATTACATTCATCAGGTGGACAGAATATGAAACAAATGTTGTTGCTCTATGGCTGCCAGATGTGGAAATTAAAAACTGTTAAAGTTTAAAAATGCAGTAACTTTCCACTTTCATGTCCTTGGACAGACAACTCCACTATTTCAATAGTTTTGATAGCTCGAGTGGAAATTCAGAACAGTTTACATTAATTGATACATTCATATTTCATATGGATCTCAGATGAATGATTTGGAAATGTGCCTTGTACCAATTATTTTATGACAGGTTCATTCTTGGCCTGATGTGTGTCTGTGACAGATGAAAATAAAAACTAGGAGTGATTGATGGGAACATTATTGGTTATTTTGAGTGTATATTCAGCAAAATCATGATGATGGATGCTCCCAGCGTTCTCTTGGAGGGCATTTGGTCAAACAGCCTGTTCACATTTTGGTATCAACATCCATCCTGGGTGATCCAATCACAAGTGGACAACTCTGAGTCCGTCAGTTCACACATGGCATTAACATGTGTCTCCAAATGCGTCTCCATTGACCACTTGTGATCGGATCTCACTTCCCACTCTATATGTGTGACCGCATGTGGCCTAGACCACCTCTGAATGTGGTCTCAGCGATCCAACTTGCGTCCTCAATGGATCTTGGGTGCATGCACACCTGTACTTAGAGCTGTCCACTGGTGATCGGATCACTCAGGGCGGATGTTTGTTCGAGGTCTGAGCAGACCCAAAGTGTGGCCCCAGTCATTTTGAGGTGTTGGGGCAAAATCTTGAAGGCATGTGAAGAGAGGGCAAAGGGGAGAAAAGGGAGAGGTGTAGCGGAGAACTTGTTAGATTCACTGAGGCACAGCTCTGTACTGCTGCCCAGCTCCAAAGTGTAATCCAACGTTGGTATTGGCAAAATGCTTGACTCTCAATTTCTTTGATTCATGCCCAAAAGAAAAATCACAACTTGTTTTGTATTTTAACGGGATTCCCAAAGCATTTCACCCAGACACCATTACATCAATAGTCTTTGCTAAAAACTTGCTTCCCAAACTATGCTTTTTGATAGAGGTGTGTGTGAGTCAGGGGGTGGAGTGGGTCATCCACCACTCACAGGGTTGGTGGTTCAATCCCCACCTCCTCCTGCCGAAGTGTCCTTGGGCAAGACACTGAATCTCAAATAGCTCCCGATGGTCAGGCCATCACCCTGTGTGGTAGCTCACTAAAATGGGTAAATGGGTGACAAATGTATTTACCATGCATTTGATGTATTATTTTATTTGAAGATGGTTACAAGAAACAAGAACAACTGTTTTGAACAAATGCACTTTATTTTAGATTTTAGAAAAAAGAAAAAATCTGTGACCCTTATCAGAACATTTGGAATGAACAGACCAGTACTTTTTTCTGGACAAAGAATTGATCCAAAAACGTGCTTTTAACTGAAGTCATTGCTCATGTAGTAACAGTTTACAGTGCACACACTTGAAGTGTCGTCAGTAGCACTTTAAGATATAATATGTACATTTCCACATTAAAATATCTAAAAACAATGAGACCTTTGTTATATATTTTTGAGTTGTGTACTTACATTATCTCAAATGTTTCCAACAATGTTCAAACCCAGAGAAATCTGTAATTTTATTCAAGATAAGGGTGCATTTTATTTGTCAACTACCTTTACTATTTACCTGCCCACTGACATTTCTACTGCATTCATCTCTTTTTCCTTCACTGACATTTGAACTCCTTTCTACACTACACTTCAACTGACACCCCAAACCCTTTGAGGTCAGGCCTTGAACTTTTAACAACAAAAACTTCCTCAGCTCTTGTCACTCGCACAACTTCGTCTGTTCAGACACAAGTTACTCCAGCTACTTTTAGCACTCGCACTTCAACTAACACTTGAAATGATACCTTTCAGTTTCTACATGTTAACTGTCACTGATTTCTTTCACTTTAACTGACAAATTCCACCTCGGTTGAGCTATAAATTCCACTCTACAACTCCTTCAGCTTTCACTCAATGCTTCCTCTGAAACTGAAAATTCTTTCAGCGCTTTCATTTCAAATTCTCTCAGTACTTGTATTTATTCTGAACACCACTTCAACTTCACTCATTGGCCTTTTTATTAGTTACTCCTGTACCTGCTTGTTAATTCAAATATCTAATAAGTCAATCATGTGGCAGCAACTCAATGTAGAGAAGCATGCAGGCAACGTCAAGAGGTTCAGTTGTTGTTGAGACCAAACATCAGGTTAGGGAAGAAATGTGATTTAATTGACTTTGAATCTGGAATGGTCAAAATGGGTGGTTTAAATATCTCAGAATCTACTGATCTCATGAGATAGAGGAGCATCTCTGAAATTTTGGTGGATGAGCAGGACTTCTGTCCACTTCTGTCAGCTAAGAACAGGAAACTCCACTGGGCACAGACTCACCAAAATTGGAAAAATGTTGTCTGCTCTGATGGATCCCGATTTAGGTAGGGTCAGCATTTGGTGTAAATAACCACCCTGCCTTTTGTCAACAGTTGAGGCTTGGCACCCCTTAAAACCAACTGAGCACTGGGTTTTAATGCCATAGTCTACCTGAGTGTTGTTACTGACCATCTGCATCCCTTTATAGCCACCAATCTAACGTGCCTTGTAACAAAGCACACATCATCTCAAGCTGCTTCTACCAACATGACAGTGAGTTCATGTGGTGGAACAGGAGATTGGCGGCATGAACGTGCAGCCAACAAATCTGCAGCAACTGTGTGATGCTATTATCGTCACCATGGAGCAGAATCTCTGAGGAACGCTTCCAGCACTCTGTTGAATCTGTGCCACCAAAAATTCATGCTGTTATATGTAAGAGTATCAGAAAGCTGTATCTAATAAAATGGCCTCTAATTTGATGTCTTGCAAAATTTACATCATCGTTGTCTAATAGCTCAAAGAAAGAGTTGGACTAAAATCTATTCAGTGCTGGACTTCAGTCAAAACAAATGAGATTCCAATAACCAGGGTGCGATTTGCCAGGGAGGATGTGTGGGATTTCCCCCTTTCTGGTCTATATATCCCTGATTCTGCTGAATTATTTTTATCCTCGGTGGGGACAAAATTTATCCCCCCCTCAAAGTGATCAATGCTACTTCACCAATAGACCATATAAAATACCAAATATAGAAGTATTTTAAACTAAGGAAAGCGCTGTAACGTGAACAGTCTATAGTGCGATAGAACGATAAAATCCTAAATG
>JBBPCS010004872.1:0-10948 GCA_037974645.1 Hollardia meadi | reverse complement strand
TTTAATATATATATATATATATATATATATATATATATATATATATATATGAGCAATGAATATTAACATATTCCCATAAAAAGTTTCTAAGGAAGTAAAATAATCCGTCTTGGGAAAAACATACAGTCAAAGTATCCTAAAGAGTAGGTTTTTCAGCTCCGAAGCTATATTTAGCAAGATCTGTGGCACTCAATTTTTTACGCATGGCCAAATAATTTCTACAAAAGATAAAACTATATTAATACAACACAGGGTCAAAATTTGGTGGCAAGAAAGTGAACACTAGTGAAGATATTAATTTTTGAAAATTAAAGATTCTGTGTTCAGATTTAAAAAAAAGTGACTTAACGTTTATACATTAATTTGATTGCCATGCAATTTACATGAATACATGTTGCAAATGATCCCAAGGGTCTCTTGAATGTCAATTTTCAACCCAATCCAGTGAAAAATAAGCAATTGCTGAGGCTTAAAATACACATACAAACAGTCCCAAAAATGATTAAATTTATCTCTGGGAGCCAAACTTCAAAAAATTCATAACTTAAAAAAGTATTTGGACTAGAGCTATAGGATTTTACAAGTTCCTATGAATTTGATAGAAGTTTTCACGTGAATCTTTTCAAGAAAATCCATGACATGAACTGAGAAAAGTTCTGAATTCTGGGTGAGTTGACATTGAATGACCCATATGTATTTGGGATTTTTGGTGTGAACTGGCTGCTGCGCTGGCTTATATGCATGGGGCACACTGGAGCCCATTAGTGTATAAAATGTACTTATCACTATTATATAGGTAGGCTACTACATAACTATGTGAGCTATGTAGAAATGTAACATTTATTTGGCGTCTTTTAATGTGAGCAGACTGAAAGAGATGCCGCAGCTTTTGGCACTGTGTTCATACAAGGACCTCTGAACTCTGGACTGCTGTTGCCCCCTGTTGGAGCAACACAGTGTTCTCAGTCGTTCTCAGAGAGAGACCCTTACAATCTGGTCTGCTGTTCCCTCAGTGCCAGTTGAAGGCTTTTGTGCCAGGCCTTTCTGAGCTCAGAAAATAAATGAATAAATTTAAAAATGTGGCAAAAAAAAAAAAAATATCATTGAATAAAAATAAAAATAAGGACAGATCATGATAAGGTCCAAGTCTCTGTCTGTGGCAGTGAAAAGCGAAGGGAAGTAGTGGTTCAGTTCACTTCGGGATGCTGTGTTGTTTTCCCCTTTTCATAGAGAATTCATCTGAAATTGATTCACTTTTCAGCTGAATGTACCCACTGTATGTATGTTCAGAGAACAGGAAGGGGTGGAGTGCACACATACAGTACAATACTGTCTATTTCTTTTACAGTTCAGCCTCACTGAAAGTCCAGGTGGTGTGTCTTAAACAACTTGTTCTGAAGTGTGTGGCGAACTTGTTCAGAACATCAAACATTGTCTAGCAATGGAGCATTCACAATGTGGCCGTTCCTGACTCATTTCTATAAATCCAATGAAAAGGATTTAGACCCAACAGAACATTTCTTTATTTTCTCTCATAGACTAAGCTAATGGAATGAATTCAAGAATTAGATGGGAAGGACAGATTAAGCATGCTGCTTGTTTTGGCACTGAATGTTAAAAAGGCTCTTTTAGCTCTTACTATAGAGAGTTGAAATGAATGAAAACCATGTATGCAAATTTCCTGTATGACCTTCCAGCCTATAAATTTCATCTTAATAATGTTCTCTGGGAAATGGAGTACAGCTTATTTATTTCACACAGGGTCAACTTAGTAGGATTCTCTCAGAAAATGTTTCATTTTTATCTTCTTATATTTGACCTCGTGTTTCTTAGCAGCAGGCTGCAGGACATGTAGTCAGGAATAAGGGAGGCAGTTGTTTGACTAAGCAAACAGTCACATCTTCAAACACAGAGGAAGTAAAGCTGCACTGAGCAGTCACATTTAGCCATTCTGGTTTCCTTTTCTTCTTGTCACTTTTTTTTCCTTCAGAGAGCAGTTTTGCCCAAGTGAAAGGCAGTGAAACAACTATTAAGTTCTTTTTCCATCCTACATTTACTTTAAAATTACAAGAACCTTTTAAAAATAGGCAAAAATATAGGTGTGCCTCTAAAATTTAATGCAATGTACTGTTCACAGGTCTCCCCAGAATCTTTAAAAATTGGTTGGAAAAAAAGTTAAAGCTGCTGTCAGAGTTTGAACGGGAACAAAGAAAAACGCTCACAACACTCTGGTTTAAAGTCTCTGCACTGGCTTCCAGTTATAGACGTAGGATTAATTATATTTATTTAATTAAAGATGGACTTTCTTAGTTGATATAATGCAGAGAAATGTCCCTGGGAGATCCTCCCTTGGTGAAAAAAGTATGGAGATCCTTTACATAAGTAAAAGTACCAATACATCAAATACTCCATTACAAGTAAAAGTTCATCAAGAAAAATTTTATGTAATTAAAAGTACATAAGTATTAGGAACAAGGTGTAGATAATGTATCTTTTGAGTAGTAAAGTATCTTTAAAGTATCTTTAGTTTGAACTAAAGACACCAGATAAATCTGAGGGATTGTAAGATGATTGATGTGAAAGGAAAGAAATAAAGTTCTGATATATAATTTTTTTTCTTTTTCTCTAATTTTAGATTTATGGTGAGATACTGGATCATTTTAACATTTATTGGAAACGACAACGTGTGAGAAGTTCAGAGGGAAACATCACCATTTGATGGAGCTGTTAACAATTCAATGTGACCCTGACTATACACTGCTTTTTGTTTCAGAGTTTTCAAAGTTTTCAGAAGCCAAAAAGATTGGAAACCACTGGTTTAATTTTTTAACAAAGTATTTTTATTTTAAAAGCTTGTTATAATGTCTATTGTGTTGAATCTTTTTTTTTCTTTAGAATAACCAGTAAGTAAAGTTGTCAAATAAATGTAGTGGAGTAGAACTATATAACAATCGCACGGTGGCAGCAATGTGCTCACCGTGCATAGCTACTCTGCCGGAAATGAGGAATAGAAGAAGAATGTAATGTCGGGAAAGAGCTACAGTACTATCGCTGTGTCAGATGATTAGCTAATAGTAAAAAATACTATTAAACAACTGACAGTTCGCCATTCTTTTTAGCATTACGAAAGGGTATACGTTGACAATAATGTATACTTGTCCGTTATTTACACTTTAAAGCCTCTCTCGCAGCGCTGATAATGCTGAAAATGAAGCTACCGATGAAAATGGTCGAGGAAGGAGGCGACGAAACGGCCGAGGACGATTCATTGGATCATTCGGAGCACCAACATATTCCCAGGGCTGTACCTCCCTCGTCGGTGTCGGACAGACTGGATGAGTCGCCCAGACCCTATGTGTGCCCATCCCAGCTGGACAAGGAGATTGTATTTGAGTGGTTCGGCCTACATCTGAACCCCGCTAAGCGGATCGAGTTTATGTGCGGGCTGTTACATATGTGCCAACCCCTGGAGCTCCGCTTTTTGGGATCTTACTTAGAGGATCTCGCTAGAAAAGATTACCATGTTTTAAGGGACTTCGAGTTTCGGGCAAATAGTCCAAACGATTTGGGAGTTTTAACGGATGTGACCGACCCAGTGGTTATGTCCAAACTCCTAGTCTGCCTGTCCCTCCTCGGGTCTGACAGTAGGGAATGTGCTGGAATACTCTTTCGGATACTGAGCCATGTAGACCCGACCTTGTTCTACAAAAATTATGACTACTCCCTTCCTCCGTTCAGGGACACTCGGCACCATTCGTCGCACCCACCGTGTCAGGACGGGAATGTGTACGGGCGGTCAGAGCAGAGCTGCGGCTTCTCCACTAATGATACAGCGGCAGGACCTCTGGAGCAGTTGGCGCTGCTTTTTACCATGGCCTCCCTACACCCAGCTTTCCATTTCCATCAACGGGAGAAGGCCCGAGGGCAGCTTGACAAAATAGAGCTTGCCATGGAGGAGGAGAGACGTCAAAATCAGCTTAGAATAAACGCCCAGACAACGGTAATTAGCAGCAATAAACCAACACTAGCGTTACTATCATTAAATGCTAAGCTAACCTAACCTATCTCCAAACTTGCTCAACTTCGACTTGTGCTCTTCAGGAGGGATTTTCCGTTTTTAGAAGAATTAGCTAAACGTACAAATGAACTAAAATATGTTTAATTAGATAATAATACGTTGTGTTACATTACATATCGGCCTAGTATGCCATGTACTGGAGCAGGACACGTCCCTTTCCTATCATGAGATGTCGTCCATGGCAGGACTGCTAATGCTAACAGAGTTATCCCCCATAGCTGCATAAGCTGGGCAGTTCACCTGCCAGCCGATATCCTCAACTTTGGCCGGTGGTTTCAACCAGTTACACAAGCCATGTTCAGATGTATGTGATATTGCTATGACTCGTTTGCTCTGGTCGCATTATTTAATGTCCTATTTGTTGGTGCTGTGGATCAATATTGGCTACCGCTATCTTTCTAAATACTCTGTACAGTGAAAGTCATTAACAAGCTTACTGGGTGCTTAGCCGTGCCCCCATTAAAGCTGCATCCATGAAAATGCCAAGTCCTCAATATTGTCTATTTATCTAACAGCATACACCTTGCACTGAGCTGTAACTGCTGTTTGATAAAGTATTGATTCACTTGTGGCTTTTTAAGCATGTGCTACTTGACACTGCATGTTTTCACTCCAACCAAACAGGACAGCAGCTGATTATACTGATTATTTACCCCTTTGCGGTAGAAGATTTGTTAATTAGATACATTAAGTGGTGTTTGCCAAATTGGAGTTAAAACTTGCACCTGTTACTCGCCATTATTTTTAGTAGTAACAGTAATAATGTTAACTGCCAAGGTCACCAGCAATGCTAATGATGACTTAAAATAGTAGATGGGGAGCTTTTGCCTACTTTTCACACAGCTTGTTCTTGTTTCATTACTTTCATGCATTAGAGCTTTTGTTGAAAACACAAAAATCAAACAACATCATGAAATGGAGACATGCCTGGGAACTGGAGCATATGTTTGAGGACTTTATTTATATAAAGGGGTAGTCAGGCCTTTGATTTTTTCATGTCCGCCAGTGTTGGGCAAAGCAGGGTTTCTCTATGAGACATGTATAAAGGCTTAGTAGCAAGTGTTGCTAAAATGGTACGCAGACTAAAGTACAAGCTTATTTACACAATGATGTAATGTCGCCATATACATGTTGCCACCACGAAGAAAACAATTTCAGCCACACATTCTGTTCTCATATAAATCAGGGAGATTGTGGACGAACATGGACATTGCATTGCCTACCTTGAGGCAAATCTTTTTACACCAGTCCATGTTCCAGATTTTAGGGGGTTCTGCCTTTTACAATGGCATCCAGAAAACTCTGTAAACCTGCTTTGTGTAACAGGGCCCTGGAGTCTGGAATTAGTGCTTTTGCAGGAATGCTCATCAGTTACTGAAGCCAAACCCAAATTAGTTCCAAGAGGGGAATCCTGGTTTGAACTATGTGGCAAGAGCAACTAGCATCCTCCAGGGTTGAGAGCGAGACACTGGCCAATCAAGCAAACATAATTTCAAATAACCTCTATACAGTATTACAAAATTGCGAGTGGGACACACAGTTGAAGAACTAAAATAAGCAACTGAGACTTTAATGTTGCTTTCGTAGTGTCTGAGCTTTCATTTAATAGCTTTTTAAGCAAACTACTTAAGTTCCTATCAGTCAATTTCTGCATTTCTCTGTCAGTCTTGACTCATTGTCCATGGAGGTCCAAGAGTTAGCAGACTTTTATTCCATCTTCTTCCAAACTAATTCAAACTGCAGATTTTACAGATTGGATTTGTTTCCTCCCCTCAGGCGGGTCATTAATTAATGAACTACCATAGTGTTGTCTTGTAAATAAACCATCTAGTCTGTTGAAACATAGCTTGAAATCATGAACACAAAGTTACTGTACTGTATATCTTCGAGGCAAGGATGGCTTATTAACTAAACCAATGAGACCTCTGACCACAGAGAGCCTAGGGTTTGCCCCAGGAAATTGTTTAACAAAGGTGGTAAGAGATTTCTGCAGATTGACTGATTGTCTCAGTATGTACACTTTTAAAATGTACACTTATAAATGGAAAAAATCACTTCCCTAATCTGTTATCATGTTAGGAATGCAAAGCTGTTCCGCAGCCAACCTTTAGGGTCAGATTAGATCGATGCCATATAAGGGCCAGTAACTTTGTGTTCATGATTTCACCCTATATTTCAACAGAACTGGAGGGTTTAATTTTAAGCAAACACTATGATTATTCTTTCCACTGATGAATAACCCCAATCCAGGGGGAGGAAATATTGTCATTGTGGGCATCCTGGACCTTCAGAAAGTGGTCCACAGCAGCGATAATGTCTTCATCACCCTCCCCTAATATTGCCACCATGTCCTCGTTGACCTCCTTGGGTGATAAGCCCTTGAGACAGAGGTAGCGGATCACTGCACAAAGGCCTATGTTGTCTATTCTCTCAGACAGTGCTGACTTGCAATTTTCAATTACCTGAAACAATACCACAAAAGCTATTGGCTTCAAACTTTCTGCATAATCACTCAAAGAGTCGAACTGCACTGGCATGGAATGAGAGCTGTATAACTTGTCTTATAGCTGAGAACTTATCAATCACCCCTCAATTACTGACTTAAGAGTCTAAAGCACTATTTCCCCTTTTTTGTGTAAATGTGTGAGTATTACCCTCCTCCCGTCTCCGTAATTCACTGGTGTGGACAGTATTTACAGTTTTGGAGGAAGACAACACGATTTGCAATAATTTGGTTCAGATGGGAGGTAAAAAGTCCACAAATTTTAACACAACAAATCTTATCAGAGCTATGAAATGTTAAATCATCCATCTTTGCCCCCTAGATGTTAGCTATACTCAGGTGTGCATGAACTACAGGTTATTAACTGCTTTCTAAAATTAAAAAATGTAAAATTATTGTTTATCTTATCAGCCATGAGATGCAGATAATTATCAGTTATCAGTATTGGCTAATAAAGATCCATATCGTGTATCCCTACCCTCACCCCTCGGGGTCTTGTAGTGTCTTTAGTGTGAGTGTCTTTCAACCTAAAGCACACATGTGGTACATCTGCCAGTTTACAATTAGGGGAGCTTGAGTCAATTGAGCAGTGATTGGAAATGAATTGCCAGTATCTATTGAGTTACAATCTGAAGTCTCACAGAGAAGTGATTGTAAAATAAGTGATGATTAAAAAAAGGTCAGCTTTGGTGCCAGATGTTTACCTCCTTTGTTAAATGCTGACTTATCACTGAACGTACCTTTATGCAGACATCCAGTTGGTAAAACACACTGCGGGTCTGTCTCTGTTCTAGATGAATCCATGAGGTTGACATCATTGTGAGTCAGGGCTTGGCCTGCTGAAGATGTACTGCTCTTAATAAAATCACACATGCCATTTTTAGTCTCAGGACTGTGGCACTGTTGACTGTGGTAAAAGACAGGGAGAGAGAACAGTGAGTGAGAGGATGGTTGAAAACGGTGGTTTCTGTGGTGTTTCTTTGTGTTCAATAATGTCTTTTTTATCCCTTTGATTTTGATTGTGCTTGAGTTGCCTTTTTGAAATCTGACATGGATGGATGTAGTCAGTTTAGCATGTTTTGTATTTGTTCTGGAGTTTGTTCTGGGAAAACCAAAACAAACCACTCCTGATGTAGATGACCCAACTATGCATGCACTGTGCTCAAGCAATGGAAATTTTCCCTGACTTACTTAATGAGGGCTTTGTTATTGAAACGTCACATAATTTAACTTGAACATGATCTTTTAGACACCGCTAGTATGATTCTCTAAAATATAAAGAAATTATGCTTTTTGCGGTATGTTTTCTAATTAACTAAATATTAAACCTGTGACAAATTTTAAAAAGGCTGATACTAATGGTCAAGATTGTAATAGACGTATGTATGAGCCTAAGTAATTTAGTGTATTTTTGTTCTCCAGGAGTTGATGGGTCAGAAGGTGGATTATCTTCCTTCTTCAGCAGGTTTGGGGGAATGTGCGGCCTCCCATCCTCCATGCCAGAGCCGACGCTCCAGTCGTTGGGCAACACAAAGAGAAGGTGAATAGAAACAATACACACATTATCCACGTTATACACACATGAATTAATAATTACTACTAAAGCATTTTGATCTGTGGATTTTTTCAGTCTGTTTGATTTACGCTGCCAAAGTAGTCTATATAAACGGTGACAAAAAACAGGATTATTAGTGACAAATGCTTTAGTGACGAATGGTTTATGTTGGCAGTTGAAACAACAGAATATGTAGAGCCTCCTCACATTTATATTTATTTTTCTTTAATAGCTATTTTAATTGGATATGTTGAAAGTACTGATTGATTCATAGTTGGCGCTGTAAAAAACGATAATTTGTATCAGCTTTCACGCATGCTACATAGACATATACTAGTAAATATTAATGAGTTGATATCTGCTAAGTCCTAATAGCTGCATTACCCTTGTCCTGCTGAACTTGTCGTTAAGTCATAATAGTTTATTACTGGCCTCTTTTTTTTACAGCAGTGCATATAGAAGGAATTGTGCTCAGGGGCGTCTCTCGGACCAGAATAGACAAAGAGTACAACTTTGAGGTAGGTAACAACATTGCACACACTTTCTTCTCTGCTCCTAAATACCCTCCTGCTTATGTGCTCTCAGCTTTGGGGGGAGGCCAATTCACTGCACTTGAAAGGTGCTACAAAGAGTTTTCTTAAAACAAACACTTATAACAGATGCACAGTGTACTAAATATCTAAGCACCATCCTTGCGCCTACCATAATTTTAAATTAATGGTGTTGGTTAGTTTTAACATTCTGAACAGGGCATGTGATGATTAGTTGTTTGTTAAACAACTGCTGCTGTTGTCTATTTGCTGAATCACAACCAGGTCAAAATACACCATAAACTGGTCTATTCATTATCACTCACTGCATCCGTTAACGGCCGTCAAATAGTTGGTGCATGAAGTGGCTTTCTGACAGGTGTCTGCTACTCTTGTGTTTTGGCATTACTTTCTCCCTGTGGTACATTGTGCTAGTCATACTAGTGCCAGCCTGGATGTAAGGCCTTTTTTAACCTCCAATATGCTGACATTTTTGGTTGGGTCGAGCAGGATTTGAACAGAGCTTCTGCCTTTTATGTTTGCCAAATTGGACTTGACCATGCAGGGGAAAAGCAGGTTCTAGCTGTGACTGTATTGATATTGGGCCCAATTGTGAGTTGTGGGTTAATTGTGGTGGGCAATTCTGAAGCAATTTAAAAAAAAATTCCTTTAAATTCCAAAGTGAGTCAGTGTTGTCCCAAGTTGGTTGTAGCTAATCACTGCTGATGAGCTTGTCCCTTCAAAAATTAATAGTTTTCAAACATGGAAATGTTCAGAATAAAATTTCAGTCAGGCAGATGGAGAGGAGACACTAAGTCCTGTTGGCTTGACTGAGCTTCGACAGTCAAGCCAGAAGCACTCACAACAGTGAGCCTTTCTCTCTCTCCCATCTGTTTATACAGGACCAAACCACTGATACGCACGCACGCACGCACGCACGCACGCACGCACACACACACACACACACACACACAGATACAACATATGCACTAACACATGTGTACTGCACCAATGAGCTAAATAGTCATGTGCCATTTTCATCATCTAGCATAATTAATATACATAGATATGAATATTGTTTATTAATGTGAAGCTAGATTGGATTGCTGCTGGGAAGGAGTAAATAGCTATCTGTGGTCTATATAATTGAGCTACACCGTCTGTAGTGTTAGTCTATTACCATACTGCACCAAATTCCAAATACCAAAATTCCACCAGTTGCTTGTGTGGTTATTAATGTGAACTGAAAAAGTTGGGCCACAATAAAATGAGGAAATGCAATCCCGTGCTTGTAGGAAAAGCACACCGGGAAAATAACTGCCCTTCACCTGATGTTTTACATTTTACATTTTTTTCATGTCTGTGACATATTCTACAGGTATAGACATTGTATATATCTTACTATAGCTATTGTGAAATGTTGGTATGATGTTGATATGAATACCAACAGATCATTTTCACGATATATTTTAGCTCAGAATTGCGCAGATGACCCAAAAAAAGGCGCATGAGCCAGGCTGCTCTAAGCAAGAGCAAGAGGTTCTGTCTCGCACACTCGCTGCTCACGCAGGCAGTGTTTCCTGTGCGTCATACAAAACTTATTAAGATGTAATAGCATGTGACTGTTCACGAAGCTGATCCTAATACTTTGCCTTCTTAAGGATCTGACTGATATATCATCAGTTTTTTGATGCTAAAAGCTTAATGAACATCGATCAAATCATTTGCAATGAATTCCAGCCAACTGTGATTGGTGTCTATTCGGTGTTACCTCACTATTCACAAATGTCTCTGTGTTAAGAATAACACTGATGCTGTTCCTGCTCTTTCTTCATGTATTCCTAAGGCTCATACAGTTTGCTCGTGGTCATGAGTAACTCATAAGCTCATACAGCTCAGAAAAGATACATCTCTCTCTGTCTCTGTGTCTGTTTTCTTTACAACCTAATCTGACATTGTTGTTCTTTTTCTTTAATTATAGTTCATTTATTTCTTGTAATTTTGTTTTGTATAAAGACAGAAAGTGCTTCATAAAAATTAACATTACTATGAAGTACAACTTTTATAGACTCTCAACCAATACATAACTTCAGTGTATGTTGCCTTTGAATGGGTTTAACTAATGTTGTACGTAGTTATAGAAACATGCGGAGGTATTAATGTGTGTTTGTGTAGACTTGTGTGGGAAGTTGAGATTTTTTTTATACCAATCAGCCACAACATTAAAACCACTGACAGATGAAGTGAATGACATTGATCATGGCTACAGTACAATGTTCTAG
>JBBPCS010004871.1:0-10949 GCA_037974645.1 Hollardia meadi | reverse complement strand
GTGAAATTAACATGGGCACTTATGGGGCAGATGGCTGCACTTGCTGTGGAATGTGCCCTCTCTGAGGCAAACTATAACTCTGTTTTTTTCCAAATGAACATTTTATGAAAGAGCACAACCTAGTCTAAATTGTAATGTAAAAATTATGTTTGTAGAGTGAAATTTGTGGGAGTAATGGCAGTTTAAAAAAAGTTTTTAAGATTCATTTTTTACACTCTTTTTTACTGTTGGATTCCCCCACTCTAAATCAGAAACGACGGGAAAACTATCCCAAACTTAAACTGCGATTGTGGGAAAACGTTACGTGACTTTTTTAAAGTTTGAATCACTTTTCTATGTTGAGGCATCGTGAAGTTACATGGCCTCAGACACAGGTGATTTTTTTTGGTCTCGTCACAACGATTTCCCATTTTTCTTTATGGGACTTTTTGTCGCACTTTTTTGCGATTTGCACGAACACCGTTTTGCGAATAAAAAATTTTAATAGAAGCACACCATTCCCGATAATTCCACACGCTTTGATGTATTTTTCGTCCATGTCGTCCCAAAACTGCAGGACTAGTTACACAGCAAAATTTGGGGTCGGAAGTCAGGAGTCAATCCTAGGGTGAGGAGAAGAGTAATTCTGTGCGCCTTGGGAGGCACACAGAATTACTTTTTCGGTGAGAAACAGCAGACTGACTATGTAAGACACTTTTAGCAGCTCTTAAGAATGGTGGACTGAGCAAGGTCATTATCCAGACTCGTTACTTGAGAAGACATTTTCTCATACTGTAGGCAACGAAGGCCTTGTTCTGTGAGAACAGTGTTTGAGACAGGCCTGAAGGTGTTGAGTAAAGACAGACAGACCCAAGAAAAGATGACAGACAAAGAGGACAATAACAGTCTGAATTCACAATGAGTACAAAGGACGTTTGGAAGAGGTGGAGGGAGGTTCAGAGTGCAAGTGTGAGGACAGAAAAATGACTCAAATGAAAGAAAAAAGAAAAACACTGCTTTCCTTGTCTGATTTTTTTGTTATTTTTTGCAGGTATATAAAGGGATTTTTCTTATTTAGTGTACATCATTATCACTCAGCACCTGCAAAGTTTGAAAGTGTGGCTATAAGGTAAAGTGAATGAACAGCAAGTGTGTTACTGTGTAGAATATTTAAAAAAGGGACAAACAGAGAAGACAAACAGAGAAAGAGAGAAGATATTAGGAGACAAGAAGGGCTCCGCCTGTGCTTATACAACAAGGGTTACAATAATGTAACCTGACGTTTCCATGGAGGAAAACGGCAGTTTGATCACTAAATCACATGAGCAGAAAATTGTATCAAGGACAAAAAGCAGCACTTAGTGTTGGGGAAGCGATAGCTTTGCAAGCTACCAATAACTTCACACTTGGAAATAAATGAATTAGAGAAAAGTGACCTCTATGGAGAATCCTAGTTTGGTGAACTAAAGCTACTTAGAAGAAAAAAAAAACTCAACTTCACACATGATACGAAATGATATAATACAAAAGAAGTCACTTGCCAGTAAAAGATGACACTCAACTGAGTTTATTGCAAAGAGTGCCCACTTGTTCAGAGGTCATACATGGAAAGAATAGCTTACTCAGTTAGCCAGGAAACTACAGTACAGCATGCAACAACTTTTCTGAACATAATAAGCGATAATCCCTACGTGCACATACACACCAAATAATAAAATGACACCTAATATAGTCCTTTCCTTTAATGTAGTTGTATTAGTACTAGCAAGCTACTGCCAAATGAACCTAGCCCCTGATTCGCCTGAGATATAATAAAAAATAATCTGTTTCCATCAGAACATACTATTCATCAAACACTTTGTTCCTACAAGTTACAAAAAATATATATAAAGACCATTGTTAAAATAAGGAAACAACCCAAGATTGATTAATATTCCCTAGAGTCCAAAAAAACAACAACCCAAAAAACAAAAACCTGCAAATGAACCCTTTACTTAAAAACCATTTTCATTATGTAGCTGTATAGTAACCTAGCTATAAAAATGAGCATCTCATTCTGGCTTGGACGCAAAGCAAATGCAGAATGCAATGGTTCTAATCCAGATTTTAAAAAAAGACATTGATGTGAAACAACTCCATAACATAAAATATTGTGCTAAAATAATAATCTTCTATACTTATTCATTTCGACTGTGAGAATCAAACATTTGGGATTGAAAAGAAATACAGCACACTGACACTTCAAATAAAAATGATTTTGTTTTTTGTTTTGTTTTTTAAGTTTTATAAGTTAACATGTTGTCAAAAGAAAAAAACAGTATCCTCCATTAAACCTGGATACACCCATTGTGTCTTTGTAATTTAGACAAAAGAAGGTGATACTGACTGCTTTAATGGGGGAAAAAAACATTTCTATTTCTCAGACCCCATGTGGAACATATTACAGTACGCTGAAATGCACCTAAGCGAGATGTTTATTATGGAAATGCCTCCATGGAATAAGAAATGACAGAAATCAATTAAAATGCCAATTCAATTCATTTCTGTCTGCTAACATATTGAAGGTATGGATACTGTTATTCTTATTCTATTATCCAATTTGTTTATTTTTTTTGACTGCTGTGCTGCTAACTGCTTTTTTTTTTAAGTTTCTTTTCTCAAATGTTCTCATGAAAAAAACGACGTCGCTCTTGATGAGACAATCTGGGGGGAAAAAATCAGGAAGTGTGAGGAAGGATCAAAAGAAAGAAGGGGTGATAGAAGAAACAGAAAGATGAAGAGGAGAGGAAAGAGATGAAGTCATGTAGAGAGCCAGCTGGTGACACACAGCAGTGACTCTGACCTAATCTTAATTAAGATCGTTCCACAGTCACTCTTCCTCTCTTCCTGTCTTTACTGACCCTTCTCTGGCTCATCCATTTTCTGTTTGGGTGTGTCTTTAGTATGTGGCATAGGTAGGAAAAAGGCACTGATGCAGAGCTGCAAATATTCTCAGACAACAACTTGATGCAGCAAAAGCATGCTTATAGTTATGGCTTTCTACCACTCGATACATTTGTGTATATATTTGCACAGCTACCTATAAGAACAACAGATGAGTTTATTCCTGGCATTAATTTACATGATTACAAGTACATTTCAGTGTTTAACGCGTGTTGACATGTCACAGTTGGAAAAGCTAAGGTGTCAACAATTAAAATGAATAACAGCTGAATTCCATTTAGCTGCTTCAGTGTCAACACCCTGATATTGCGCATGCTGACTCACTGTCACGCTGTCATGGCTTCCTGCATTTGATTGGGACAAAGCCGTCGCAAATGTTAAAAGTCAAAGTCAGAACGTGTGCTGTGAAAAAGGCCCATCTACCTGTCCTACTGCTCGGCCCACTGATGATTACTTTATTTAAAAAAAATAATCTGTGGTCACTCCATAAACACACATGATACCTCTGACTGCACCCCCCTTTGTTTTCTCTCCAACATTGCCCTTTTGTGTGGTTTGGCTTTTGTCTTTGCTTCCTCGCCCATCACACACACACACACACACACACACACATACACACACACATTTGAATCAGTCCCGTCAGCTTTTTTTTTTTTACACATATTCAGGCAAGAAATGCGGATTTTGGAAGATCCAGCCTATGAATTGGGACATGGTGTCTGTCTCCTCTGTCTCCCCGTCCTCCTTCAAAGTACTTCTTTTCTTTGTTCCTTATTTTTTTATCTCCTCCCTTTTCCTCCAGCTTTTCCATGCTCTGCTCTCAGTCCCATTTTTCATCCCACCACCATCTTGCCTCCCATTTTTTTCCTCTTCTTCTTTTCATCCCAACTCTCCCCTGCCTGTCATTGTACACACACTAGACGTCTGCATTAAGTCCCTCGACTTCTCAGCCCACAAGCCTGACAGTAAATAGAAAATGACTCACATGGATATCAGTCCTCCTCTATGAGCCCAAGCTGCTTTCGTCTATACAATTCTACTGTTGAAAACCTTCACGCTGATAAATTGCTTAAGGAGCAAAGAGGGAAATAAGAAGAAAATCCAATTAAGTGAAATGTGAGAGAGGGAGGAGAAAAGGTGAATTTACTAGACAGACGGCATATTTGTTTAAACATACAAGTGTTTCAACTAACAGAGTATGTTTGGTGAACTCTGAAAGCACAGAACAAACTCAGGACAACTGTCAAGGCGATTGATTGGCTGATATATAAATAAACTGCTAGTGTAACTGCTTACTGCAATGGCCCTGGTAGTCCTGCCATGTCTAGTGCACATTATGTTGACTACAGGTTTCCTACCAGCAAACACAAATGGCTTAGGGGTGGCACCAGTAGGTGGTGTGGCTCAGCAATACACCAATCACATTATGCTGCTTTTTGACATCCAATCAGACTATACTGGCTGAGAGGCACTGTGAAGCAACAGACAGGAAAACACCACAATTCAAATGAAATGTTTTTTACATTGTTATCTCATAGCACCACTTCTCGCTGAACGTCATGCAGGCAACGGTGCATTGATGATCCCATAAGAGATGGTGAAATTTTATTGACTTACACTTAGCCACAGAGAAGAAATCTGCTCTCGTTTTCCACAACTAAATGTGAATCTAAGTGGGACGATTTCCAGTCAAGATTATGACTCAGAAAAGAAGCAGCAGTAGTGTAGGCTAGTGGTTTGAATGCCCTCTTTGGTGTCCTTATGTTTCTGGATAACAAGCTAAAACAGTTTAGCTGACTGGCTAACAGTACATGATTGATTTGATGGAGTAGAGGCAAGGCAAGATTTTGCTCACCATATAGTGGGACTAGACACATCACTTGTCACTTGTTGACGTGTCTTTCTTGTGAGTGAAGATTACACATGCAACTTCAGAGATGGATGCAATTTTTTTTTTTTTTTTTTGCACTCAAGAGCACTCCTTATGGTTCCCTTGTTTTACTGACTGCAAACACAACAGTGCATGCAGTCCTTGAACAGGTGCTGCTGATAAGAAAGACAGTCACCACTGGAGCCAAAAAAACCCCCACACCTACAGTATATCAGAACTATGAGGCTAATTGAGTGTGTTCCTTCTGCCTGACCTTCTTTTACTCACCCCCACATGCCTGCTTTTGCTATTACTTTCCTTTAAGACTTAAAGACAGCTCACAGCTCCACAATCTGCAGCCTGCAGAAGTTGACTGCCAGCAGCTTCACAGTGTGACATCTCATCGTCTTTCTCCTCTGGCTCAACATGTTCTGTCTCTTTACTGCCCATTTACAGACTCAGTCACACGGTTCCAGTGTGTCCATTTACAATACACTCAGGACTGTTTGCTTAATGACAAGCAGACTTGCCTCATCAGATTGAAAAAAAAAACAGTTACAGGTAGGCTACAGTTATTATGAGGATGTGAACAAACACCTAAATTTAAGGCTAATATCTAAAATAACTGTGTTGTGGTGATCACAACCTTCCTGAGCACCTGTCTCATTATCTTGTTGGTTTTTAATACAGATAATGCTCCTCTGCAGGGTCTGTGCCTTGCCTCTGTGCTTTCACTGATATTCAGACTGCACTGGTTTCTCTGTGGCTATAGCTTGCCAGATTCTGTTGCTTAATGCAACCCCAAAGGACTTATGAGTAAACAGTCTTTTGACCGAACCTGTCCTGCCCGCTGCACTTGCTTTTGTGTCCTGTCAACAAGTGTAAAATAGTGAGCAGCAGCCCAGCAGATCTGCATTTGCCCATCGAGGACGACTCTGCTTATCATTGCTCTTGTGTTAAACGGACCTGCAATATGTAAAGGCAAACAAGCAGGCTTGTTTTTGACTAAGCATGTATTTTTTTTGTGTGTTTGTCCAGTGGGTTTTGAAATGCTGGCCAAAACCTGAGGGTCGCAGAATGTAACGAGGCTGTCCTTGTTATTAGAAGTTATCAGGCAACATGAGGATGAGACTATTTTAATGTAGTCTGGTGCCCAAAACCAATTTCACATTGCTTGCCTATAGGGATTCTTCTGCGTTTCTATCAAGGTTTTGTAATATTTATGCATTACATTTTGAAGTTTGTTTCACCAAGATGTTCTCACTCCCGATTTGTCAAATACGGCAGCTTGGTCAGTGGCCCTCAGCTTCAAACTATGACGCTGTTCTTACCCCTCTAGCGTCAGTTTTGCAGCAAACTATGACGTTTTACTATGAGCAATTTTTATAAAACTGGTAAAATAAGCAGTTCATCCATCTTTGAGTTTTTTTTTTTGTCTGTTTGGCTGTTTCAAGGTGGAAAACTGTAAAAAAATTAAAAAAAATTTTTAAAAAAAATTTAAAAAAAAGAAGAAAGAAAAGAAAATCAGAAATACAGTAATAAAAGTTTAAGTTAGGGATGTGTGAGTCCACCAGTATCTGTTCAACACCTTCTCACTCCCAACTCATCAAATACGGCAGCTTGGTCAGTGGCCCTCAGCTTCGAACTATGACGCTGTTCTTACCCCTCTAGCGTCAGTTTTGCAATTGTAGCACTCCGACGTAGAGTGATCAATAATGAATATGAAACATCCGGTCAGATTTTCAAAATGTAGCTTGTTGACAAGCATTTCACTTATTATGGCTTTGGGGTTGTTATTAATGTTGTGAAATGGTCACAGTTTGTTTGGGCACAAAAACTACTTGATTGGTTTTAGGTCATGCTTTGGGTTAAAAGAACTATGTAAACTTATGCTACTAATGTACATATTGAACGTAACATTATACATTATGTAATATAAGTTAAAAACATCACAATGTGCCAGAAATACCAGGAACAGGGCTTGGACCCAAATGCAGACGCAGCAGGCAGGGTAGGTACAGTATAATGATTTATTATCAGTGTCAAAACTCACAGAACAAAAGCAGGGGTGGGTCAAAACCAGGTAACAATCCAGCCAAGGCAAACAAAATCCAAAAACATAAAAAGGTCCACAAAACAGGCCAGCCAGATATACGGGAACAAAGGCACACAAGGTAACACACACAACTAACTGACAAAATAAGAGGGGGACACATGGACTTATACACACAAGACACAGGTGAGACTAATCAGGGCGGGAACAGACAATCACAAAGGAGGGAAAGGAACAAAGACAGGAAATGTAAAGCGGGACAAGACACACAAGGAAAGACCTTTCAAAATAAAACAGGAAATAACAAACTCAAACCATAAAACAGGAAGTAACAAACACAGGGGTATAAACTCAAAACCATAACACAAGAAATAACGGGACTCAAATCCTGGTCTCCCACGGATAAACCCTGTGTTTGAACCATCAACCGCCCCAAGGAGCTCTTTAGTTCTCTCGCTCTTTATACTGCCACACGAGGGACACCTCCAGAAATTACTCTGGAGCGCTAGCTACAGCATCATTTTTAGAAGCACTGGGCTACTGACCATTCTATTTGCCATGCTGCATTAGCAAAATAATTAGCTTATCTTTGCTAGTGCTTTATAGGCTGTTTACATGTCCCACATGCAGTGTATAATCAAACACTACAACAGTGCTTCCCTGTATACCTTCCATGTGCTGCACCATTCTGACTTGTGTTTTCTGAAAATATGGCATAGCATAGCCATGGATAGTTCATTGTGTCCGGAGGGTTAGAAGACTGAAAACTCAAATTCATTCAGGTAACAGAGGAGTGACAAGCAACACTTGTGAGCCCCGCTCATAAATTATGATCATTTATTCAATAACATAATAGAGATTTTAGCTTAAGTCTCTCTGGCATGTTACTGTCTTCTTTGTTTTAAAAGAGTGCCAAACTGCGACATCACCAAGACAGTATAACTGTATTGTATGTATAAGACAACATTTCTGCACTTGGACTGGTACATTTCCCCAGACTGCCAGTGCCATTGCCAAGTGCTGTTAATCCATCTGTGATTATTCATAGACAGAAGACAAATGTCCACATAAAATGACTCACAGAATGGAGTGGTCTGCAGCCTTCACCAAGCTTAAATTTAGATTTTAGGATAACAGTTTATCCCAAGGTAACAGCTATTGTCATAATATTCTTCTCAAAAGCAACCTTGAGATGTCTGGGGGGTTTCTTTATCTATGATGGAGCAAGCAGGAGTCTGGGGTAAACAATTTGTGTGTTGTCAGGGGCCTTAAATGTCACGGCACACAAACAAATAGTTTCACAAAGACTTGCTCAGGCTGGTTGGTGGCATACTTTGTTTAATGAGTCTCTATTCTACTTTCATATACATATAATGAATGATATTCTGTGCACACAGAATATATTCATTCTCACACCAACCAGACCTAAGCTCTCAGTCTTTCAGAAAGGAGCAGAAGTTAATCTCTGCATCAGTTTGCAGGCAGAGGTATAATGTATTCTAAATACTGAGATTTCATCTTAAGGAGAATCACCTTGCATGTTACTGTGACCTCTTGTGAAGCTGAACAGCACTCTGATAAGTGATGCTTGGGACTCAGACTGAGAGAAGTGTGCACAAATACACACACACACACATACACACATCTCCAGCATCACATTCAAGGTATTTGTGTTCCCGTTTGTAATGACTGAACATGAGCTTCTGTGCTTTGATTACCAGCTAAGAAACATAACTATCTCCTATTTTATAATGCTTATAGTCTTATGTATGCAGGGTTTTTTTGTTTGTTTGTTTGTTTGGTGAAAGTAGTGCAAAAAATAGTCTACACATACTGTTATATAGTCAATTAACTTATTATTTTCAAGTTAGAAAAACTGTTAAATGTGTAAATAACATATTATATTTGAAAGTAACTTGGCCAATATTGACTGTAGACAGCAGTTTTCTCCCTGAGCAGACGACAGCTTTTGTTTCTGAATTTTTACCCCACAAGATATGCTCTCCACAGCCTTATTGATAGAACATTCTTGAGAAAATTATTTTATAATTATATATATTTTGGTGGATTATGTGCATATGAACAAGATCAGCCATGTTGTTTTACACACGAGGACATAAACACCTGCTAACTGTACACATATACATAAAGATTTTCCAAATTAGTGTAATATGTGTTCTGTCGGCCTATTCTCTCTTCCAACCCCCAACCCCTCTCTCTCTTTCACTTTCACTCTCTCTCTCTCTGTCTCTCTCTCTCTCTCTCTCTCACACACTAACACACACACACACAGACACTCATAAATGTCTCCTCTCTTCTGGAGCTGTAGATAAGACAGCGAGGTGTGATCAGTGAAACGCTTACTGCTGGACACCATTAAGCCAAGGTCTTATCGCACCACCAAAATCCTTGTAGGTGACGTCCTGTGGCTCCATCTCTCTCTGGTTCTCTCTGACTCTCTCTCTCGCTTCCTTTCTCTCTTTGTGGCCGTTATCCTTTCTGCTCCCTTGTTTTGAATTTGATGTTGTTTCAATGTGTCTCTGTTGTTTGCAGTACATTGTCACTGATAAGGCTGTATCCAGGAAAATCCATGTCATTGATGCCTGTGGTTAAAGTCACAGTTACATAGGCCTACAGATTATAGCAGTCATTTTTTTTTCATGAACTGCTGCACTGACTTGAAATAAAAATTGTATATTTCTAGGAAGATATTATTTGCACCCTGGTGTCCGTAGCCAGCAATTTTGCACATGAGATGGAAATAGCAGCCCGTTCCAGCTCGTCAGATATCGATTTTTTGCGCCTTTGCGTCCCATCCAGACGCACAATGTACCCTTTGGTGTCAGGCAAAGACACTTAAGGGTTTAATGTACCAGCAATGTAAAGCCGTGTGTGTCAGTATCAGACAACTTGAACAGATGACGTAGCGCAACATACTGTACTTTCCAAGGAGAGGAAGTGCCAAGAGGGGCAGAAGTCAGAGTTGATTGGAGGGTCGCACACGACTTTCACCCAGGAGACCAGAGTTTGTGTCCCATTTGAAACAAAGCATCACCAGTTATTTCCTGAACCTAACCAAGTAGGTTTTGTACCTAAACTTAACCAAACACCACAGATGTTTTCCCAAACCTAGCCATGTGGTTTTTGTGCCTAAACTGCCTAAACCAAAATAATGTAGACCTCATGTGTCAGGATAAGATGTGCGGAGGGGGTGGGGGAGGGCTTTGCGCATCGACTAGAGCCACTAAAGTGATGCTTAGTGCGTCTGCCACAGATACCAAAGGGCCCGTTGTGCATCAGGGAAGGCTTAGCACGTCTGCTAGCGGTACCAAAGGGTACCTTGCGCATCTGGATAAGACGCTAAAGGCGCATGACATAACGTCGGTATGTGACGAGCTGGGATGGGAACAATCTTCCAGCAAACAGTTCACTGGAGCATAGTTGTATCTTAGTACTATTTTACATACAAGTGCTGAAAAGTAAATCCAAATCAAGAACAGAAGCAAAATTGAATGGAAAAACAAATCGAACAACACTTCCTATTATAATATTTGGACTATTGTGTTCTTTTTGTGTTTTTGAGATAAATTCAACTTGTGTTCAGTTCTATCAGAACTGATGAGGCATACAATGGCACAATGCCAGCTTTAGTCAATGATTTTCCATATCAGGACATCTGGAGTGCATTATCACACTAATAGCATAGACATGGTTTGGCCCCTTTCAGCAAGAGGTATTACCTTGTAACACAGCATCAGAAGTAATGCTGTGGTTACTTGCAAACCATTAATTCCTGTTTTTGCCACATCCATGTCATGTTGTACAGACAAGAAACCATGTATGGAAGCAATTTACAATGGTTGATATGGGAAATGTCTATCTCCCCTTCACTGACAAGAATTACAAAAGGGTCCAAAAACTGGTGCCAAAATAGCTGCAAAGCCAAAAATGCTGGCAGTAAAATCAAAATTCAACATGAGAAAAGTCAGTTCAGCTAGTTAAATATCAGCTATAAAGCCTACACATGTTTAACAAGACTAGGTGAAACCTAGTATATGGCTGGACCGCCATTATACTTAACAGTAATGTTGTCAGGACACCCAA
>JBBPCS010004870.1:0-10949 GCA_037974645.1 Hollardia meadi | reverse complement strand
GTGTGTGTGTGTGTGTGTGTGTGTGTGTGTGTGTGTGTGTGTGTGTGTGTGTGTGTGTGTGTGTGTGTGTGGGGCCAATCAGACCAATATTGGCTGATAATATCAGTCGACCGATCATTTCAAGTCATTCTAAATGCAGTGGACATCTGAAGCCAGTAAGATTTGATTTGGTGATTTGCAGGTCAAACAATGTCTACATGACAAGAAGTTAAGATCTAGAATCTGGCCAATGTCTTTTAGACATCTATGTTACATGAAATTGTTTTAAGTTATTTAAATTGCATTATCATTATTTTAAATTGCCATTTGGGCATGGATCATAAAATACGTGACTAAAACTTAGCTCAGTTTAACAAGAAGTCTTGGCTTGTAGGTTAATAAATACCAATAAATCGCCAAATCAGTGCTTACTGGAAATAATAAAATATGTCTTCATCTATTGTAAATGGTTGCATTTTGGTTTAAAATCTGTTTGCCTGACCCAGTTTGCTACTATACAATTTTGTTTGGCAAGCCACCAGCTGGCTTGGAGATCTCCAATTATGTGTCCATGTATCAATACCACTACCAGTGATACTTTGCCCCACACTACAGCATTTCAGAAAATTCTAGGGATGACTTAAACGAATAGTCTGGTTGCAGCCCCCCGACATGCCTCGGGAAGTGAGGAACAGCGATGAATTCCAACATGAACTGTCAGAAAAACTTTCCAGGCAGTGTCTCATTAACAGAGGCTTAAAGAAGCAAAAGATAAACTTGGTCTGTTTCAACTGTCAATCTGTGGTTTACACGGAGAGGAGAAATGGAATGAGACTGAGACAGAATGAGGTTAACCACACAACACACTAACCCCTAATCCATCACATACACACACACACACAAGGGAACACGGTGAGACGGGGGGCACTAGCCTTGAGTTATCAGTATGCTAATGCAATATAATGGACAACACTGGCTGTGTTTTTTTCTTTATATATATATACATGCTATCTCAGTTAGGGTGCATCTCTTTGTCCAAGGCTTGAGGTGTGGAGGTGAGTGGGAGTGGGAGGAGAGGATGGGGTAATTGATTAATAATGCATTCCATGTGAGCTGACATTTCCTCTTTGTCTCTGACTGACGAGTAGCAGTCTGTCAGGGGAAAACTCTGTTCAAGCCAAAACACTTAGTGCTATGAAGACATTACTCTCCAGAAGAGAGAGTGTGTGTCGAGGAGTGCGTGCATAAACAGACTGGGAATTTGTGATTAAACACATTGATTCCCATGTCTGACGCAATGGCCTTAACGTTATCGTACACCTCCAGCTCAGACCAGTCTTCCTCCATCATATGAAGTACCTGCTTGAGCCCTTTTTACGGTGGCACACGGCATCTGTCATGCTTTGAAATCTTGGCCACAAGAGAGAAGCCCCTGCTGCTGCCCTCACGACATTTGAATGCAGCCTCTCCGAGCAAACAAACAAACAAGCAAAAAAAGGATTTGTCAGTAAATTGCAAAAGAATCGTCTTGCCTCTCAACCTGTCAGATTTCGTGGACCTTTTCCTTTTGTTGTGACTATAATAACAGGCTGTTTTCTCACACACTGTAAAAAAAACAAAACAAAAAACATTGGAAACATTGGAACATTGGAAAAACAACAGGAAACATTGGATACTGGGTTGTTATTTGTTTTGATTTATGGTGGTTGTCTCCAAAATTGTTGAAAATTATTTTACACCTGTATTGATTTATGTTTTATTTACTTTGCCTGCTTTGCCTTCGTTGAGAAAATAATGGCACCTCAAACCTGTTGCAACATATTGCTAATGCAGGTTTTTCTGCCCCTTTTTTTTGAAGAATCACACATGTCTTTAAAACTAAGAATTTTCTATCACATTGTGATTTTTCCAACAGAGCACAAGGTGATGAGAAGTTTTAAAAAACAGAATAAAAGTCCTCTCTCCTGAAATAGTAACACACACAACATCCACTGACACATACATACAGGCTTATGCAGACCCAGTGTCAATGTGTCATGCTCACTTCACTCTGACAATAGGTGTTAATTATCCATCCGTGGTTAAAATGCATGCTTTCAATTCAACTTGTGAAAAATGGGAACAAAAAAGTGTTGTGGTTATATTTTTGTTGAGTATATATACTGTATATTCTTATATTTCAAGCTTGTTACGTTTTTTTATTTTTATTTTAGCACACATAAATATAAAACACATACACACAGCAAAATAGTTGTGAGCGTGCAGTAGAAACCTGTAAAGGCTGATATGAAAACCATAACTGAAAGATATACACACAAGATAAAATACACACAATACAAGATTTTTAAAAAAATCATAATAATCATTTGGATAAACACGTCATATCGCTTTTCTTTCATGAAAGACTTCTGTGTTATGGTTAACATACTGATACTGATTCCACCTGGGTGCAGCTGGGGAGTATCCAAAATGAAGAAAAGAAGAAGAAGAAGAAGAAGAAGAAGAAGAAGAAGAAGAAGAAGAAGAAGAAGAAGAAGTTTTCACAAAAGAAGGGTCCAATTGCTGAGGCTCATGGCATTGTGTTAGGGGATGCTGATATGGGCTTTGAACCTCAATCACTAAGCAGGCTTAGAGTGAACATAGCATCAAAGCCTAACTGAAATTATTCCTGCGTATCTAATGTCTTCCTATGTAGAATATATCCTTTGTTTTGCCACACACAAATATAATGCATTATTAGGTTTACAAAATGAGAACAAGACAGGAAAAAAGACTTGTGGCTGGCTACAACACATGGAGGTCCACCTGGAAGTTAAGGTTGGTGCATGAACTGTCTTACACAGGTGACTTCGGGGTCTTCGATGTGCCAAAGCAGCCCGTTCTCATGCCCGTTCTTTTTCTCATCCAGGTACAGAAGGTACCCTTTAGTGTCTGGATGAGAGAGAGCAGTTTTTATTTCCCTCCAATGTAAACACATTTGTATCAGATGATCAAAGCAACTGCAAAACATGATGTGGTTTACAAAGCGACAAAGTCCCAAGAGGGGTGGAGGTTAGAGTAGAGTGATGGGTCACACAGACAACTTTCACCTAAGACACGAGTTTGTGTCCCCTGTGATCCCAAACATCACTGGTCTTTTCCTAATCAAATAGTTTTTGTGCCTAAACTTAACCAGATGTCACAGATCTTTTACTAAACCTTTCTACATGGTTTATTTGTGCCTAAACTTAACCAAAGTAACCCATACGTTGTGCGTCTCGATGGGATGTGAGGGGCGTAAGCATTTACATGTCGGGATACAAGCCTTTGTAAATGCACAACATGCTCAGATGCTGAAGGGAACCTTGTGCATCTGGATGAATACTCCTGAACATATAAAAAGGTATTTATCACACACACATACACACATAAATTGTGCTGTGTTGCTCAGACATCAGCATTGCTGCTGATTGCTGCTAATATAAACAACGATTTTCAATCTGCAGCCTACAAGCCACATTTGACCCTGCATTGACAGTTGAGCTGCCCGTGGCCATTAAAGTAATTCTTCAGTTACCTTGTCTCGTTAACACAATGAGTGCGTTCAGCATTATCTCTCCACCGGTGCAGAGATAGAAGTTTAAAATGCTGCATGCTAAATCTTCAGTGGTTTCACCCACGGTTCAAGCCATGTGAGAAGAATGTGGAATTGGAATTGTGCAAATCGATGAATTCAAACTTATAATATGTAGGAAAAACAATAAACGTTGAGTGCAAAGCCTGACATATACAACATACAACGCATTACATCAATACCTTGTGCCTCTGCTTCTCTGCTTGTAGGCAGCAGCCCACCACTGACTTCCAGAGTTGCCGGGGAATATTTAGAATGAAATGTCATGTGATCAATTTAGGCTATTTAATGTTGGCCTGCTGTTAGCTTACAGTTTGTCTCCCTGTTATAAAAAATAATTGCTCATTTTCAACATTATGTTCTGTGTATCTACAGTTTCAGTTTAGCTTAAATGCAAGTTTTTTTTAAATAGGAGTATTCAATAAGATTGATTTTTTTTTCTGCATCACCATACAAAGTGTAAGTTAAAATAACTGAACTAAACTGATACTGATAAACCAACATTTATGAACAACTCATTGAAATGATTTTTCAGTTTATATCACCTATCATAAATGTAAATACAGATTTTTAACACACACATGTGCAATTAGACACCTAAACCGCCCTCTGTCCCACATCTTAGAATGTTTACATCATATTTGTCTACAGTCATCACATTTTCTTTATCTTGTCTCATGCTTAGCTCATTTGTAAAGGCTGTGGATGAGGGCCGAAAAACAAGCAGGCTTATATCCCACCCTGGAGACGGTGGTCTCAGCTCTTCTGTATCTCTGGTTGTTTGCAGTCAGAGTGCAGTCTTAACCCTACCATCCGAAGCAAGTGGTTTGTGCATTGCTTGATGATTAACGATACTCAAATCAAGTTTACCTGGTGCGCCATCCTAAGAACAATTGTTGTCCACATGTCTAGATGCTCTCTGCAATTGGATATTTTATTCATTTAACATTAACCACACAAACACAATGAAAACAAATAGCAATACATGCTGCTGGTGCTCCATAATGAAGAAGAAGAAGAAGAAGAAAAAAGGAAGTGAAGTGTTCAGAGGCAAATCTTTCCTCTAACATTTCTCACCAATGAGAGAACAGCTAGCTCGTGTCGGAGTTACAGACGCTTACAGTAGACTACAACTTTTGGGCCACTCTTGAATGTTGCCACGTGAACACAAATGAGCCAAGGGGTAAATGCAATAACTGTATCGAATTAGCTTCTGAATTTCAACATACCAAACTACAAATTTGAAAGCATTGATGTGAAGACTGAGCTGAACATTCTGTGTCAAACTAACATGATTATATGATTTACATATTAACTGATATTTTGGTTCTGCCAGGTAGCAGATATATGATGCAGTAGTTCAGTGGTTTAAAAAAAAAATTTAAATAGAAAATCTGAAAGCTTCTTTCACTTATATATAGTAATAGAGTACAGGCTTGTAAGAGGTGTGTAAGTAGTGCTTTCATTTTCGTCTGTCAGCATGTGTTCATGTGAGTGAATATAGTTGTGATTGACACACAAAGCAGTAACATATTCTAAGCATGTAAGAGGTTGTTTGGTGGAAAGTACATTGCAGAGCACATATCCTTTTCCAATTTCTATACCAGCATGCACTGTGTGCACATCTAATCACAACGCTGTGCAGCTTAAATGAGCTTTTTTTAGCCCCTTGTAGTCTAATTTTAATTTGTAGTTTGTAGCTTATTAAGTGTACCTTATTACCTGTCCAGCACCAAATGGCAGCTGTAGAAGAAAGTGGAACATCCAGTGGGTAAATATCTAAATATTATATTTTTTTATTATATTTTTAAAAGCAAAACACAACACAGTACACTTGACATAAGGACTGTCCAAACCTAGAGTGATAACTAATGACATCTATAAAAATTAGGATGATTTGACACTGATACTGCTGGACGTTGTGCAGCGAAACAAAAACACACACACAATTCTTCAGAAGATAAGAAGAGTTAGGTGAATCCACCACTCTGTTATGAAAGTTGTCGTCTTTTGATTAGATTCATACTTTTGTATGAGTCAAGTGAATTTAATCATCATCAATTTAATGGTATCCTGGCAATCATAAAAGATGACCCCTGTGCATTGCATAGGGTAGTACAGTATATACTGTATGTGCAAGCACAAACATCCACTTAAATGTGCCACTACCACTGACAGATGTAGACTCTCGTAAGGGCCTTACTGTGTTGATTTTCTAATACAAAATGAAATAGCTTTCATGATGTCTATAAAAGCAATCTTGCACAGAAATATAGTCTGAAACAGATAGAAGACATATTATGCTATTTTTCCCTTGATAAAAATGCATATCTGTGTGTACACATCAGAAGCACACACAAAGGCAAAGAGGTAGCCACTGAGGCATGTACATGTAGGCATGTAAGCCCCAACAGGTTAAATTCATGCCAGCACATGCTCAAATGTGTGCAGAAGTGTGAAATATTAACACACTAAGGATACACGCTTCAATAATGTAGACAAGCAGGGATCAGGTAGGTTCCTAAGAGGTTCCTTGTTGAATGAACCAATTCCCTGCAAGGATGGTCAATACTCAGTTCTTACCTCCTCATGTGTTGTCCTGGAAACTGCACATAAATTGTCTCCACATACAAAACCATGTGGAATTTTCCACTTTATGTGCTTTTACAACCTACTAAGGATTTAGTTTGCCTCCTGATATCATAACCTTGAATGCCAGAGTACATTTTAGCAAATAAATTCAAACTTAAAATGGTCTAAGAAAAAACAACAACATTCAAACACTTTTATGGTAACATGATATTTGGCATTAACAATTTCAGCAAGACAGAATGGGGCACTTGTAAAGGTTGAGGAAAGTTCTGACATTGAGAAGACACACCACAAGAGCAAGTCAAGTGATTTAAGTTGAAGCATACAGCCTAAACCACAGATGGCTTCAACAGAAATTTGAAAGTCAAATGTCCAGACTTTGAACCCATTACAAATCTGTGGAACTCGAGACCTTTGTAGACCAAGCTGAGCAACACTGAGAAATGTAAGTAATTTGAAGTGTAATGTGCAAAAATATTACACTCATTTATATTTTTTCACAACAAAAAGAAAGATTTGTATGAAAGGGTATTGGCAGATATTGTCAAAAAGCTCAGGGAAGATGAGGTCATTGATTACAAATTAAACTTCCATCCACTAATTAATTCATCAACTCAGTGAAGTTGTATTTCGGAGAAATAAAGGGGGGAAAAACATTCATCTGCACTGTAGTAGAGACATTCTAACAGCAGGGATTGGCCTTACTGAGATAACATACTGAAATGAAACAGGGAAGACTGCCTGAATAGAAAGGCCGTGTTTCATGCAGTGTGAATAGAGCACCCCACAGAAAAACGTTGAATCAAGAGAATCACCCTGTTTCTGAATAGCCGGGGAATCTTATTAAGGAGGGTTACATGAAGGTGAGTCAACGGTCGAGCGGTGAAAAAAAGACAAAAGGGAGGACAAAAGAACAGGTGAGGAGAGATGGATGGAGAGCGAGTCAGAGACTAATACACTGTCGCTCTTTTAACATCTGCCTGCTTGCTCCTAAAACCAGGGAAGCAGCTGCAACTCATCTGCTGATTAGATCTGTAATCAATCACTCATCACATTGTGTGCGCGCGTGTGTGTTTGTGTGTCTGTGTGTGTGCGTGTCTGTGTGTGTAGGCAGTGGATGGATGTGTGCAGTTGGAACAGTAATAGGGTTTTTCCATAGTAGAGGTTACTCGCAACAATGTCATACCGTGAATGGCAGCAAGAAGTTGCTGGTATGGTGCAAGTGTTTTTCCACGACACTGCGCAGACATATAAAGTTACCATGATGACGGGTTGGAGATGTCCCAGTCACAAACCACACTTTACTCTGTCTCTGCAGCCCTTTTAGCTCAGTGTAGCTGTTTGTGCTAATTCCTCCTTGCAATATTAAAAACTGATCTGCTGACCAAATGGTGCTTATATGTTCCTGTTTGGTTGATTACACCTGTTTTATTGAAGAATAGCAAATAACGATCCACTAGCTTTGTGACGAACGTGCTGTTTTCCGACATCTTCACAATAAGAGCAGTAGCCGAAGCCCTGTTGGTTTGCCGGGAGAAAGCTTTTAATGTGATGCAGCGACAGCAGGAAAGGTTCGGTTAGCATTAGCAGTAATTTAACAGCAACAACACATCTGAAAGTGATTCCTAAAGACTGATCTGAATTTCTTGTTAGGAGGTGGGTTTTGTTTTGCCCTAACCAGTTAATAGCAGGTATAACTATCCCACCAACATCGATGTCAGTTGACATGGAGCTTTTTCGGAGCGGTTGATGTTTTGACAGTTGAGAGAAATGTTAATTTCAGGGAAGTTATTCCTGTAAATTGAACATGCAACAACCTGTACAATGTTGGTCACCTCCATGCTTGTCTCCCTTTATGTAGCCAATATTTTCTTCTATTTTTCACAGATGCATCAAGGCAAATATGTAGGAACATGGTGTCTCTTATTTCTGCCTGTCGAGCTCTGGTTTGGTTGATTTTTTTCTCCAAATTGCAGACACAGGGGCAAAAAAAACCAGACCTATTTTAATCACTGATCATTATCGGAAATCAGGGCAGCAATTTAGAGGCCTGGAACCAAGCTAGTATGAGGTTTAGGGATTGGTAAGGTTTAGATTAATCAAAGGAAGCGTGAGGGTTAGGCATGTGCTAGGGTTGGCGAAGGGTCACCCTACGGTGCAAGTATGGAAATACACAACTTATTCTCATCCAAGAAATACCACCCTTTTGGCATGTTCCTTCGGCATCTCATCCAGAGGCACATGGTACCCTTGGGCGTCTGGATGAGATGTGCAAAGCCTTTCCTTTAGCATATGTGTATGACAGGCAGAACCTTTCAAAGCCTTTGAACATGTGCTTCACATACAACACCACTTTGGTTAAGTCTCGGCACAAAACCTATGTGGTTAGGTTAAGGAAAACATCAGTGACGTTTGGTTTGGCATGGGAAGCAAACGCTGGTCTGCTGGATGAAAGTTGTGTATGTGTGACCCATCACTCAACCATGAACTCCACCCCTCTTGCTCTGATCATTTCATATTGATGTAGATATGTTTGCATATATCTACATTAACCTGTTAAAGCCCGGTGCGACTCATCTAGACATTAAAGGGTACCTTTAGTCTGACAGTATTTGACACCCTGAGAATGAGATGCGCTCAAATACAAAAATATATGTGTGTACGATCTGCATCTGCACTCACTTTACAAAAGGGAATGGTAAATAGACTTGCATTTACATAGCACTTGTCAAAGCTACCGACTCCTGAAAGTGCTTTACAACACTTGTCACATTCACCCAGACTACCATCTAAGGTTCCACCTGCTCATCAAGAGAGGTAACCATTCACACATACACTCACACACCAATGGCCATGCATGCCCCCCCCCAAAACTGCAAATATCATTATTTTTCTATAGCAGCATACCTTTTTTGTCGTGGGAACGCAAACTGCTGGAAGACTAATCTCACATTTGCAGCGCCATGTTTTTTTTCTCATTACATTCTCATCACAGTAATGGAGGGATTGATGCTTTCCAACCATGATTACAAACATATCAAAAACCATCCAATTACAGCTGGTGGTACCATCAAGAGACACTTCATCATGCATGAAAAAATATTTTAATAGAATTAAGCCATTCTGTCATATCCCTGCACATGGTATTTGCATTATCTCCTCTCAAATAAACTTAAATGGAAATTAAGTCTGTTCTGCTGTGAATGGCGGAGTGTATAAGTAGTTATGTTTTTATATTATGCAGCATGTGGTGAAGATTTATTCAAAACATGCATACATGTTTACAACATGGTGCTGATATTACAAATGCATGCAGGTTGATTTATATATATATATATATATATATATATATATATATATATATATTTGTATTTAGTTTGACACCGATGTTTGATGAATTTATGAATTTGGCCTGTGAGTCATCTCCAAACATAAAGAATCAAAATGAACAAATCATGCCAGGTCATGTTGAAATGCTATTCGGGAAAAGTTAGCATTTGTTTGTTTTTTTTCTCCTAGTGATTCTAATGCAGGCAATGTTTTATTTTGCCAAATATCATGTCAAATAGAAAACTAAGACGTTTCTTTGAGGATAAGTTACAACATTTGGAAAGAAAGGTCAGATGGGTGGGAGGAGAAAGAAAGGCTCCTGTCAAATCCCATAATTACCCAACAGGCTGTGAATCTTCATCTTCCTTTGTATTAAACATCCTGTGGTCAACTTTCTGTCAAATATCATGGAACATTTAATAGATTATTCTGTGTCATTGCCTATACAAAAGAGACTTGCCCTGAAAAGCCTTGCTCTCAAAATCATTGATTTGGAATAATAATGATTACTCTTAACTGCTGTGGTTTTCTGCTGTAAATCTGACATTTACTCCCGATCCTCTGTATTTTTTATATTTTTTATTTTAATACACTAATAGACTACATTCATTTTATTATATGCAATTTGTGAACCAACATAAATATCTAAAATGCAGTGGTGATCCTATATTGTGTGTTCTGTATATTTTTTGAGTGTGGTTTTCAAATAAGCCATCATAGGTTTTCAATGCTTTTTTGTTATGTTTCCTTCATGTGTTTTGTATGTATGTGTGTGAAATACAATTAAAAACAATCAATTTGAGAATGCTTCATGAAACTCCCTTGTACACAGTGCACAGTGTATAACATATTTGGTTGCATAGAAAAATCAATACAACAAAACCTGAACATTGTTAAATGCTTTACTTTTTGCCCCAACTTTTGTGTCATCAAAACAAAAAGCCGACTGGGCGAGTTGAGTGCAATCTAATTTAAATCATATAGATGCTACATGTATGCAACTTTGTTTTAGTATTTGGTAGTGTGGAAGAGAGCACAGGTGCAGAGAAGACCACGACCCCACGCATGATAGTCAAATAGTTGCCCCCGTCAGTATCAGTGTGTGGATTGCAGTGTTTGCACTGAAAGGAAAATTGCAGTGCAGACGGTGGTAGTGTGCCATGTTTGAGTGGTGTACGTTAATGCTAGGAATCTAGCCCTGTGTTAAACTGTGTGTAGTGGTTTCATGATTTAGTGGGAGCTGTTTGGTGTGCTGGTGGGTCGTGGTTTTGACCCGGATCCTGTCGTAACCCTCCTCTTTTTATGAATTGTTAAATGATTGCTGTTCATACAAAAACAATAAAGATTATTCTATTTTTGTACACTGATCAGCCACAACATTAAAACCACTGACAGATGAAGTGAATGACATTGATCATGGCTACAGTACAATGTT